>PVJI01000883.1:138907-216352 GCA_004026765.1 Micronycteris hirsuta
ATAACTGTTGGAGGGGATGTGGAGAAAAGGGAACCCTACTGCACTGTTGGTGGGAATGCAGACTGGTGCAGCCACTGTGGAAAACAGTATGGAACTTCCTCAGAAAATTGAAAATGGAACTGCCTTTCGACCCAGCAATTCCACTACTGGGATTATACCCTAAGAATCCTGAAAAACCAATTCAAAAGAACCTTTGCACACCTATGTTCATAGCAACACAATTCACAATAGCTAAGTGCTGGAAACAACCTAAGTGTCCATCTACAAATGAATGGATCAAGAAACTATGGTACATTTACACAATGGAATTCTACGCAGCAGAAAGGAAGAAGGAGCTTATACCTTTTGCAACAGCATGGATGGAACTGGAGAGCATTATGCTAAGTGAAGTAAGCCAGGCAGTGAGGGACAAATACCATATGATCTCTCCTTTAACTGGATCATAACCAACAAAAGCAGAAAGCAAGCAAAACATAACCGGAGACATTGAAATTAAGAACAGTCTAACAATAGACAGGAGAGAGAGGGGAGGGGACAATGGGGAGAAGGGTTTACAGGAATCACTGTAGAGGACACATGGACAGGACTAAGGGGGAGGAGGGAGTCTGGGGGGGGAGGTGGAGCTGGAGGGGAAGGGAGGAGGGGAGGGGAGAGGATGCAAATAACTGTAATTGAACAAAAAATGTTAAAAAAAAGATTTTATTTATTTATATTTAGACAGAAGAGAATGGAGGGAGAAAGAGATGGAGAGAAACATCAATGTGTGTTTGCATCTCATGTGGCCCCCCTGGGGACCTGCCCTGCAACCCAGGCATGTGACCTGACTGGGAATCAAACAGGCGACCCTTTGGTTCACCGGCGCTCAATCCACTGAGCTACACCAGCCAGGGCACTAATTTTAGAAATAGTGTTTTTGCAAACAGCAGTAAGTGACATAAACTTCTTATGTATTAATATTAGATCTTTCTCAAAATACTGCAATCTGGAATTGTCTACCAAACACTGGGTGATATATTAAAAAACGGATTTTAATTTTTTTCAAAAATCAGTAGTAATATAATAAAAGAAGTCAAAGATATGGACTAGGAAAAAAGTTTACTGAGATATATTGCAAAAGCAATTTAATTTTCAGTGTCATGTTTTGAGAAAATATACCTACAGTTCATGGTCATAAAACCAACTTAAGAAAAATTTGAATTTAATTGTAAATTCACGAATGAAATAAACTTCTTATCAAAGACAAAAACTGTAACGATTTAGAGAGTATATCACAAACTGATATATTTCTTCAACAAAGATATCATTGGCAAATTTCACAAATAAAGAAAACTTATTATTTGCAATAACTATTACAAATTTAAAAATTACAAAATTTTTGAGATAAAAATAACTATAAAAATTTCATAAAGGACTCAAACATTAACTCTCAGTAAATATAGATTAATTACTCCTCACCTTTCTAGACTCTATTAAATATATGAGAGAAGCAGCTTGAGTTCTTCTAAGTTCTATTTATTTTACTCCTGTTAGTATTAGTGAACATCCAATCTAACAAATATGAGATGGATGTATATGTATATATTATATGTATACATATATGTATATAGTATTGATGGTGAGGTTGTAAGATCACTGGATCATAACTTTATCACAGATTCTAGCTAATAAATTAATTAAATGTCTACATCTTTAATTTCTAAGTTATAAAACAAGAAATGGATATGTTTTGCATTTTTTGCTTATACCCATTTCTGTCTTGTAAGGTCCATAGATTTCTTCTTATATAATTGAAGATACTCTATTGGTCACAGTTTTATAAATGTCATGATATTTAGAAATATCATCTGAACCTGCATTCAAAACAATATAACAGGGAAACTCGTCAAAGTTCACTGTATGGAATTAAGTCGTTCCCTCTGATCATTGTGTTTATCCTCCGCAGACAGCTGCGACAGTCTGGAACTTTCCTCCTACACTGATGGACAGTCGTTACATTTTCATTTAAATACTGATGATTTCATTTAAATGTTTTTGGATTCGTAAGAGTGAGATTGATGGACTAAAGTGTGTGCTTTTTACTTTTCAAACTTCATATTTAGGTACTTATGGCTACAGTGACTCATAATTGTGCTCAAGAATTACATATTTCTATTAGGAAATCAATCATTTTCCCCTTTTCATTAACCATCGATATGTGATTTTACTTAAAATTAAATTTTTGTTACCTACCAGAATAAAATTATTTATTTGTATTGCTTAATTTTGCATCCTTTTACTTCTCAGCTAATGTTGTGCACTGCCTGTTTACATATTTGACCTACTTTTGTATGTAACTCTTTGCCTATTTTTAATTTGATTTCTGCTATCATTTTAGATTTTAGCATTTTAAATTAATAGCCACTTAGAGTATGCCTCTATATATTTATCTCTACTATATTTTCCTTAGAACATAATTTTAAAATATATGACTATATTTTTCTTCTAAAGATTTAATTTATTCCCCTTGACAAAAAATCTGGATCCCATAATTGTCCAGAGTCCTTAAATAAGTTTTTCTCATTTGTGTTCCTTTTCAAATTTTAATTAATCTAGAATTTATATTTATATATTTTTATTCTTGTAATTATATATTTACTTCATGAGACTACATGAGTCAGAACTGTTTAAAATCCCTTTACAACTAAAATGAAACACTAACTTTTCCATGGAATAAATCTCTATATATGAGGTTATTTTTCTGAATTCTATTTTACTGATTTGTCTATCCCTGAGACAATTTCTTATATTAAAAGAGATTTGTGTTATAGTAATATTAGGTAACAAACGCACACTATAAATATTATAAAATAATTTCTTAAATATTTTACAGAATTTATTATTTTTTAAAATTATGATTTTACTCATTCTAAATAGGAAGATGATAGATGATAGATGAGAGAGATAGATCTACATAAAATATCAGCTTTGTCGCCAATCAAAATGCAGAATACATGTTTCAATTTTTTTAATACTTGTGTGATGGTTTTATTTTTATTTTTATTTTTGGACCTTCATATACCCTTTACTCAATTTCCTCCAATGGTAACATCCTACAAACCTATACTGAATTACAGAGAAGATACTGACATTACTAGTGTAAAGAGAGGAAACATTTCCATCTCTACAAGGAATCCCGATGTCGTCCTTTTATAGCCTCAACCACTTCCCGCTGGCCCTGTCTCTGCTTTAGCACCTAGGCAATCACCTAATTGTTCTCCATTTCAATAACTGTCACTCCAAGAATGCTATAGAAATAAGTGGAATCATACAGTATGCAATCTTTTGGGATTGGCTTTTCTCATTTAGCATAATTCCCTGGAGATTCATTCAAGCTATTACACGTATAAGTAGTTCATCCTTTTTATTGCTGAGTGGTATTATTAAGGGTATTAGATTTTTACTTATACATTTCTATTTTGAAATTATCTTTTTATTTTTCATTTATAGTTTACATTTCATATTATTCCATGTTAGTTTCACGTGCACAGCAATGTGGTTTAAAAAAATCCTAAAATACCTTTTTAAAATTTTAGTGTTTTAAACATTTCAGTTTTTTATGAACCTTCACCAACTTTTACTACTGTAGAGAAAATCGTCATTACTTTTACATTTAGTTTGTAGTTACATGCCATACCCTGATATTATATCTCCCATTTCCTGTGTTTTCTGGATTTTATCATCTCAAATCACAGTATCAGCAAAGAAGAAAATTCCAACATAATTGATTATTTCCTTTTATTGTTATTGCATTTGTAAAAACTTAAAATAGAACGTGAAATAAAAATGTTAATGGTAATAGCTTTACTGCTTACTATTGAAAATATTTGCTGATATGTAAGGTAAAGAGTTATTGTAATATTTTGGTTGTATTATTTTATGTATATTTCACTTAGAATTTTTATCAGCTTAATGTCTGCTCAATTTTTGAAATGACTTTAAGCAGTACTTGTTTTTTAAAAAGTGGTGAATCGTGTTATATTATCTACTGTTTTTATGGACTACAGGAGATGGAATTAACCTCCTAACTTGAACAGTAAAATTTTGACTCAAACTAAATCATTTTATATGCAATACTAACCTGATATCAAGTAAGAAATCTGTACAGCCTAAAATCAGAGATTCTGAGAAGATAAAAATCAGAAAATCTGTGGAATAACCAGTTACACATTTATTTTCCCAGAGAGTTTCTGCCCAATAAGAAAATGACCTCTGCCTTGAGATTCTAAGTTCTAAGCAGAGGGGAGACGGGATCAATTCTGCCTCCGCAGTATAATTTCATATGGCTGTCCTACAAATATTATGATTGTGAAAGGCTACACTTAGGAAGCAAACTCAATATACAGAAGGAGACACAAAGAAACTTGCTTCTCTTCACTTTCTTTTTTGAAGAAAGAGGATACAATCAATCTTGAGAATCCATAACCACCACCCATGCACCATATATTTTGTAGTCCAAACTCATGCTGTGTGGTCCACAAAGTTTCAGGAAGATTCAAACAGAGAATTTAATTTTTATTTAATATACCCTCATAATTGGCCATGCTTAAAGTAAATGGGTGAAGCAAAAGTGACTATTTTCATGAGGAAAGCAACTTCAATCAGAGGACTCAGAAGCATATAAAGTTTGATGGAATATGAACTTGTATAATCAGAAATCGCTTAAGAAAAAATATATCATATTATGTATATATCAGAACCACTAAAAAGAATAGACATAGAAAATGAACCATAGAAATCATGAGATTCAAATTTAAAATAAACACATTTTATATATTTAAAGAAGTAATATTGAAATACAAAAATAAGAGCAGGGCACAGGAAATAATGTTAAAGAATGAAGAAGGTATGGGGAAAAGCAAATACAACAGCAACAAATTCTTAGTATTTTTATGAGCAAAAATATAATATTAATTTTATAATGTAGTTAAGGATCATAAAAGAATTGTGAAGAAGGTATTGGTAAATGTACAAATAAATTTAAATAAATACTGGGAAAAATTATAAATATTTATAATTCATGAAAAAATTAAAAACTTCAAGTACTGCTCTACAACAGGAATATGTTCAAAGGTACATAATTAAGATTTTTTTTAATTAAAAAATCTGCTATTGTTCAGAAAAGAGTAAATTAGTGACTTACTGAATTAATCTTAATATGTATTTTAAATTACTTGCAGGAACTTATTAAAATAAAATATGCTCATTTACATATAAATCAATGGAAATAATTAAGGAAACAAAATTGAAATTTTAAAACGCTTTATTCAAAGAAATAGCAAAGATTGCCAGGGAGAGGATCTAAGGGGACTAAATGGCAATGGAAAAAAATACAATAAAAATAATAAAAGACATGAAAAATAACAAAAAATAATTGTAAGTTTAAAAAAATGAAAGCCTACTTGTGATAAAGTATTAATATCATATTATATAGTCTGGACCTAATCAAGAAATAAAAATACAGTAGGATAAACAGGGGTAGATTACTATAAAGAATTAGTAGTATCAAGTTGCGTTCTTACAAAGAAAATGAATATATGTATGTACATATATGTCTTCTTAACTATGACAAATGAGTAACTCTAAAATATAAAGAAACTCTGTGTGGTACCTGGTGCCTGGAGCTGAAGGAAAGTACCTGAGGAAGGAAAAACTCCGAACTGGTCAATCCCTTACTGGGGAAGATGTGTTCATCTACTGGAAAACAGAATTTTGCTGGCTGAGCTAGGCCACTTGTTGGGCTAGAGTTGGTGGACAAGCAGTAGGCCGTTCTCTTGAGTGCAGGCCATGAGGAAGCTTGCCCAAGCAGTCTGGACAGCGTGCTGTTTGCAGGTTGCAGGAAGCTCTGGTTTCCACACTGAGAAGGCTGAGGCAAACTTCCTGAGGACTGTGGACTGCAACATTGCAGAGCTACTGCATTTAGCTTCTGTCTGGGGCAGTGCCCACCAGACATTGTGTCCACACCGCTGATGCGCGTCCACTCACCAGAAAAAGAGACACTTCTGTAATGTTTCTAAGGTGACCTCTTCTGGGAAAGCTTTATGTTATGCTCACTTAAAATGATAAATGTTTAAAATCATTCCGTTGTTTATTCTATAGCTTTTATTGAAGAGTTCATTTGAAGCTGAGAGTCAATAAATTGCTAACAGGCACTGCCCACCCATTTGACAACCCCACTCTCATACATGCTCTTCTATGCACATTGAAAGGGTAACAGTGAAATCGCAATATTCCACCTAAAAGATTATGTTTATACATCTTAATAGTGATGAAAATTTCACTTTTCCCCAAATGAGACACAAAGCCCCAACAGTCCTCAGATCTATTGTGGGCTGCATTCCTTGTTCTTCAAATTTAGTTACAGTTTCACTGAATATTCCTATCACTGAAAAACTAAATTCTCAAGTTAACCCCAAGGACTTTTGTACAAACTTTAACAAAGAGGAAAAAATAGGAAGAAAGATAAAATAAAAGAGAATAATGTCTTTATACAAACCAACCATAAAGAAAATATGCGCTGTTGCCCGTGGCCACATTCTGTAACAGATCATCAGGTTCGAGGCACAGGGCCAGCCTTCCTGATGCTCTGGACACTCTGCCGGTGGAGTGAGCAAGCCTTCATTCCCATGGAATCTGAGTCCTCGGTCACATTGCTTCTTATTGGTTGTATTTTTTCAATTCCTTTAGTATTGAGTATGCAAGTACTAAAAGGCAACTAGATAATGCCCTGAATTCATAGTCCTTGATACTGTTGTGTAGCAGATCCTGGTTTCACTCTAGAATCAGGAGCAATCACTCCAGGATGTATACATTTTTAGAGGGTGCAGGGACTTAGTTCATTGGCATAATAGCTAGGTGGAAATCTCATTCTCTAATTCAATGGAAATATTGAGCGTCCCCTTGTGGAAACATTTCCCTCTTTGAAGAATCAAATTTCTAAGCTAATAAAGTTCAGAGTTGCTGGGAGAAAAGCAAAGGTGTTGCAAGTGGACTATTAGGTGTTCTAGTGAGAAGAGTCATTTCTACCCCTTGATACAAAGATCCATGTGTTCTGGCTATAGGAATAATAGCACCATGCAATGACCTTGGATTGAAAACACAAGCTACATCTTGTAAAACAAAACCACAAATTTTTAGGATCCTATTTTGTAAAGTCAACTTTAATTTTTTATTGTATTTTTCCATTACCATTTAGCTCCCTTATACGCCACTCTATCTCTCGTAATCACCACAGTGTTGTCCATGTCCATGAGTCCTTTTTTCCTTTTATTTCAATCCCTCCACCTCCTAATCTCTCCCCTACTTTAGCTGTCAGCCTGCTCTCTGTCTATGAGCCTGTTTCTATTTTGCTTGTTAGTCCAGTTTGTTCATTAGATTCCATATATGAGTGAAATCATATGGTATTTGTCTTTCTCTGACTGGCTCTTTTCACTTAGCGTAATGTTCTGTAGGTACATCCATACTGTTACAAAGGGTAAAATTTTCTTCTTTTTTACAGCCAACTAGTATTCCATTGTTTAAATGTTCCATAGTTGCTTTATACACTCATCTAAGGATGGACACTTGGGCTGCTTCCATATCTTGGCAATTGTAAATAAAGCTGCAATGAATATACAGGTGCTAATGTTCTTTTGAGTTAGTGTTTTGGGTTTCTTCAGATATATTCCCAGAAGTGGGATCGCTGGGTCAAAAGGCAGATCCATTTTACTTTTTTGAGGTATCTCCATACTGCTTTCCACAGTGGCTGCGCCAGTCTGCATTCCCACCAACAGTGTACAAGTGCCCCCCTTTCTGCACATTCTTGACAACATGTTTTTTGTTGATTTATTGATGATAGACACTCTGACAGATGAGAGGTGACATCTCATTGTGGTTTTAATACACATTCTCTGGTGATTAGTGATATTGAACATCTTTTCATATGTCTTTTCGCCATCTGTATGTCTTCTTCGAAGTGTCTATTCAAGTCCTTTGCCCATTTTTTAAATTAAATTGTTTGTCTTCCTGGTATTGAATTGAGTAAGTTCTTCATATATTTTGGAAATTAAACCCTTATCAGATGTATCATTGGCAAATGTGTTCTCCCATACAGTGGATTCCCTTTTCATTTTGATGATAGCTTTATTTTCATGGATGAGTAGCGTTCCATTGTGTAAATGTACTGCAGCTTTTTTATTCATTCATCTATTGATGGGCACTTGTGCTGCTTCCAAGTCTTGGCTTTCAAATACACCATGCAACAGTGTTAAGTAGTCATCCTGTTGTACATTACATCCCTGCTATTTATAACTGGAAGTTTATACCTTTTGGCCTACCTACTGGATCAAGCATTTTGTGAGAAAACAGATAGTTCTAGGAGAAGAATTATGGGTAAGGCAAGGGAATTTTTATCCAGAATGTGTGTATATTTGCCTTTTTCATGGTGGAAAGTTCTGACACAATCACAGAGAATAACAACATATCTAGAACTTAATGTTAGTCTCTGTTTTTGGCCAATTATACATTGTCAGTAGGGATAACCAGGTCAGCCTTATTAAAAGGCATTCCATGTAGTAATGCCATGTCCCCTGGAAAGAACTGCCATCACCACTGTCCTTCAAAGTCACTTTGAATGGAGTGACTCTGGTCCTGCAACTGTCCACTTTCGGATCTCACTTGTATATATGCAAACTGATCTGCAAAGCATACTCATTTTTTTTTCCTCAGTTAGGTGGTCTTAGGTACACCTAGGATTCCATGTGCTTGCATCTGATAGAGAAGACAATGAAACATAACATGTGTTGAAGGAGTCTAGGTCACCTATTCATACAACTTACTTATACCTTCTGGACCTGCCCAAGTATGGTTTTTAATATACCATTTCCATTTGTTGCAGAATACTGATGTGCACACCATACCAATGGCTAGTTAGATCAAATAATATCCAGTTAATGATGGAAGTCTCAAGCCACATGGTTGACCTGATGGCCTATGAGTAAGTGTGCAGTTTTTACCAAGGCCCAGGAGCAAAAGAGATCCTTTTTCTCAAGGGGAGAATAGTTTTGTGCAGAAGAAGGCATAGATCAGCATCAAAATCCTAGAGATGTGTATTATGATTCTCTTATCGCTGTTTGCAAAGTATCTCATAGAGCATCCTTATTTGCCATAGATGTTTTAAGTCCAGTTGTGTAAATGTTACACTGTAAGGTCTGTTGAATCATAAAAACTGGGGAGAGAACAGCTTCTTCTACAGCTTGAATTATCTGTAGTGCTTTTATTTATTTATTTATTTATTTATTTATTTATTTATTTAATCTTGTGTCTACTCAGCAGGTAGCTTAATGAATGACTGTGTAGAAGGGTTGAAGTAACACATTCAAGTGAGGTATACATTTCCTCCAAAATTTAAAAAGGTCTAACAGGTGGTATGCTTCTTTTCATGTGTTAAGTGATAAGAGGTGCAGGAACTTGTTTTTTACCTTAGGGTGGATATCTTACCATGCTCTAGACCATGATGGGAAACAATTTTGTGGAGTTTATTTTACATTTTGTATACATACACGATTTATTAAACATTTAAAGTACTTGTTAAGTTCTGTTCACCGGGACCTACCTGTCATCAACTTAACAGACCCGTGGATGATTTGTGAAATGTCAAGACAATCAAGATATCATTGAAAATGTTATGGCAAAGAGCAAGAGAAGTGACGCAGCCCTGGGAAACACTGTGAAGATATAGTGCTGGTCCCAGCAGGTGAAAGCAAATGGCTTCTGGGGGTTCTTACAAATTGGTGTAAAGAAAAAAGCATTAGCCAGGTCAATAGCTGCATACCAAATACCAGGAGCTCTGATGGTTTTCTCTTCTAAAAGTATTCTATCTAGGGCAGCAGTTGTAATTGGAGTCATCACCTCATTACTTTACAATAGTCCGTAGTCATTCTTCAAGATCCATCTGCCTTCTGTGCGAGCCAAACTGGTAAATTAAATGGGGACGTGATCATTAAATCCATTCCTACATTTTTCAATTATTTGATGGTAGTGTTAATCTCTGAAATTTCTCCTGGGATGCAGTATCACTTTAGTTTATTATCTAGCAAGAATGGGAAAGTGACTGGAGCTTTTATTTAGTCTAAATAGTCTAACCCCACAGGTCAAGTGTGAAGACTCTGCCAGTTTCAAGTGTATTTATTGCAATTATACATTCAGGAACTGAGGAAATAAACACGTAGACGCATGGACCTCTGACTCAGACTTAATTCCATCTATCACATGACCACCATAAAGCCCTTTGACTCATGGGTCACAGTGGTGCTTTGTGTCACCAGAAATTACTATTAATTTGGAGCCAGTGTCCACTTATCTCTAAAAGGTCTTGGTATGCCCTATTCCCCATTGCACACTGACGTTATTAAATGGCCAAAGGTCCAATGGCCAAAGGTCCTTCTGGGGAGGCTTGTACGAGGATTTATAGTATGTACTTGTGACAATAGTATAGGGTCCTTCCGCAAGGGGGCTCGACGTCCTTTTTAATGAAGAGGCTCTGGATCTGTTAGCTGGTTGGATCTGAAACTAATTTTTCTGATGACTTGAATCAGAACTTTCTTTTGCTACCAGAATTAGAGTTTTTATACTATAAATAAAAATGTATTAATGAGCTGCCTATCTATTTCATTCCCAGAGATACCCTGATAAATCAGTCACCACTAAAGATTTTTGTATATCAAAACATCCTGGTTGTATTTTATTATTATTTCCTTTACAGCTAAATTACATATTGTATGTTTTATGATGGAGTGCTGATATGTGGTATCTGCTATTCTGGCATCCCATCATCCCCTAAAATTGCACTACCACCTTAGGGGCATCATCTAGTATACTCATACCTGTCCTAAAAAAAATGAGCAGCACAGCACAATTCAGTGATGCAGGTGTTTCCCTCACTAATGTATTTTTCAATATTTTAATGAAGGTAGTGTCTTACAGGTCTTCTTATACAACCTAGGGAGAGGGAGACTGTGCACATCACACATGATAGACTCAGTTCATGCTTTCTAACTCCCTAATTTTTGGATGCTAATCTTTTGATGATGCCAGGGAAGCTATGGCATCCTAACCTCATTAAATGTAGGCCACCTACATGGACAAATCTCAGTCAACCCAACAAGTAAGCTATTAGAGTAACGTTCAGCTGCACTATGCCTTGCCTTTTTCAAATCCTTAAATTATATTGCCATATATATTCCCGAGGTTTTTGGGTGATATATATTACCAAGGATTCACAACTCTTTAATGTGTAAGTTATTTCCTTCACAGAGTGTTTACCTGATTTTTGAAGTATGCTAATATTTGACTTTTATATATTAATTATACTGTATTACATTACATTATATTAATTATATTATATGTATTATATTATAAATTATATTATATCGGCAATGGGAGGAAGTCATAGTGGGTCTTCAGGAAAACAAGCATTCATTTTCATGGCACATTCTCTGACTGAAAGCATTATAGGGTTTTCAATCTGAGGAAGGCTAGTTAGACACTGAACGGTAAGTTACTTTTACTGGTAAATAAGGGTGAAAATTACTTGAAATGTTAATGTTGTTAATTTTATCTGGATCCAGCCACATTTTTCCATTTCATATTTTGTTTTAATTTATTTACCAAATAAGTTGCCCTAACTTTCACATGAAAATCTCAGGAAACTGTGAATTTAATTATCATTATGATTATGCTTGTACACAATTAAATATAGTTTTCATTTCAGCAATATCAGATCTGCAGATACATGAAATATGAGACAGCTTTGGGGCACTTATAGCCCTTTAGGGTTATAACAGAAGCTGCCTAATTCTCAGACTATGACTCGAGGTGAAAGATAACAGGCCCGAGCTTGTCATTTCTCTCTATAAGCACTCGAGTGCAACACAAAGCACTCAAACAACACAAGCCACACCGTGGTCTTTCTACTCGTAATTACTGCCATAATGGTCAACTGTGGCAGCCACTTGAGCTTTAAAGGCTTGTGATTCAATGGACACATTGTCAAAATCAACCACCGAGGATAGCCTGGATAGCTAGGATTCCAATGCATTCCATGGTTTACCAGAGTCCTGTTTCTAACTCGCAAGAGATGAAAGATGGACTCAAAAACAAACAACCAAAAAAAAAAGCGAGATCAAACCCATCTACAAATCCCATCTTTAGGGTTCATCTCCTGAGACCACAGTCTGGATACCAATCATGTACGTAGTCATCTGAGTCCAACCAGGAAATAGAAACCACTCAATAATTTAAACAGGGCTAAGCTTAATACAAAACATTTATAAACTATGGTAAAAAAAAAAAAAACATATAAAATCCAAAGAACTCTTTATGTTATATCAGGACTGAAGGAGATAATCAAGGTAGGTCAGATTGGGAGGGGTTTCATCCCTCAGTAAGGCAGTTGTGGTTTGACACTGGATAGCAGAGAAACTTGCAGGTTAAGCCAGTTCACAGCTGGTCTGAAGCTGCTAGGCAAAAACTCGTCAATTTCCTTGAGTTTAAGCCACATGGGAGATTCTTGAGGGAGTCTAAACAACCCACTGCTTATGGTTTCCATGTCAGGAGGGCAAAGAAAAGCTAGTTGTTAAGCTCATAGTGGGCTGCAAATTTATAAAAAGAGCACATTCACTCTAGGCCTGTGGTTGCATCAGGCTTTACTGGATGTTCTCACACCCACAACATTTCCATATCGGAAAGTGCAGAAGCCTCTAACTTTTGTAATATCCCTAAAGAGACCTCTATAGAGACAGTTTAACATTGTATTCACTCTAAATGAGAAATGCTTAAGGGAATCTTGTTATGTGGTATAGAGCATATATTTAAGGGCAAATTCATATTTGTTAGTCAATGAATAACTGATACACATAAAATAGAATTTATGGCCAAAAAGTAATTGGAGTTAAAAATAGTATCATTTTAATTTTTGTCAGCATGACATCAACTTTTATATTCATCAAAAACTAACTCAAACTCATAAACTTGCAATAACAATAACACTGCAAGGAGCAATGGACAAATATACCATCAAAGTATTTTATTTTAGTAATATCGCTCAGAAGTTAGTAAGTAAAAGACACAATTTTTTTCACATTAACCACTTAATTAATTTAATCTAAGAGCCATGCAACCAAAATCTGACAATACATTATTTTTAAATGAAGATAGATGCTTTTCAAACATTGCTATTCTCCTTTGTCAATTCTCAACTCTATTCAGGGACTCTATCCTTAAGATTTTTTTATTCACAAAGTCAAGCTATTGTTCTTAGATTCTGGTAACAATATTCTGATTTTTAAAAACACTTGATGAACTTCTTTGACACTCAGAAGAATATACCTCATGTGCAGAGATTTGTGAAGTCCTTATAGCAGCTTACCAGGCAGGCTCCATAACAAGACGCCTGCAGGCAGCAACACAGGAGGCCTTACCTTTTTGTCTCTCCTCCTTCATATCTTTTTTTTTTTTTTGGAGGAACTGATTCTTTTTTAATTTTTTTTAAAGATTTTATTTATTTATTTTTAGAGAGGGGAAGGGAGGGAGAAAGAGAGAGAGAAAAACATCAATGTGTGGTTGCCTCTCATGCGGCCCCCACTGGGGACCTGGCCTGTAACCCAGGCATGCGCCCTGACTGGGAATTGAACCTGCGACCCTTTGGTTTTCAGCCCGTGCTCAATCCACTGAGCTACGCCAGCCAGTGCTGGTTCTTTATTTTCAAAAGACTTTTGTCAATTTTCACTATCAAAATAGTTGTATTATTGCTTTCTCTTTCTTGCAATCAGCCCCCAAAGAGACCATGTCAAAGGAGAGCACATTTTAAACCAATAGTCTGCAGGATGTGAACCTAACAGACCTCACAGAAACGTCACCAATAAGGGGGCACTGGGTATGGAAAGAAACCTAGAGATCAGCACACTGCCAGAGCAGACAGTAGAGCGCTCTCACAGCCAGACGGGGTGGCCAGTGAGCCCCAATCCCAAAGAAGCAAAGTTTCAAAATAATATAAAATTAAAAAATGTTTTGCACATAAACTATTCAAGATTTCTCCAGCACTGATACAAAGCACAACGAGATGGCACTTTTAGAAATAGCAGCTTCAGACCCAGAAAAGGGTGGTGAGATGATTTCATATAGCTAAATCAGTGGCAAAAACATAAATTTATTTCAAGGAGGTGTGAGAACAAATAACTGGTCATTTCAACATAAGGGGCACATGATCCATCTTGTGAACCACTCAGAAGTGGGTAGAGATTGGACAAGGATTTAGTCTCAGAGAAGTATCACCATTTTAATTTGTTTGGCCACTTCTGATAAAAAAAAAAAAAATACACCAAAATGCCTTAAAGGTGAAACTTGAATATCTTTTTGTGTGTATGCTGTAGGGGGTAACTCCTCCTGGAATCGCCTTTCCGGTTTGGCTGGTTCTCTGCACAAAGCAATGACCCGCAGAGTAGAGTCTTTCTCTGGGTTCGGTTTGGCTCTCAGTAAGGAAGGCCTACACATCTTTCCCTCTTCTATGGAGAAGACAATAAGGAGTAAGCTGAAAAATTACCTTCTAAAAGTGAGACAGGGATGAGATGGCCACTGCGAACTGTGGAATTGTTTGGTATGTTTTACATATGGTTGCTACAACAACAAACAAGGTAATTATAAAATGTGTGCATCACAACATGCTTTTGCATTGTTGCAAGACACTTTGCATTGTGCTCACAATCCCTTAAATGTTGTTCCCAAAGGTGCTCAGCCTCTAGCCTAGCCAGAATCTCTGGGAGAAGCAGAGACAGTTATGATGTAAAGACATTGGCTGGGGTAGGGGTGGGGGTGGGGTTAGCAAAAGGAGAAAGCAGCCTTCCAGTTAAAGATCACTCCTCAGTTTAAAGGTCAGCTTCTGGCAGGCTGGCCTCAGGCAGAGTCAGGGTCAGAGGGTGGAGCAGTGGCAGGGCGGGACTGGGGTGCTCTGCATCTCATTCAGGTCAAGCAGAGTCTGGCCCAGCATCCTTTGTGTACACAGGTGTTGCTCTTTGGTCCATTTCAGTTTATCTTCCAAGTCATCAATTGTGTTTTCCAGCTTGGCTACCGATCTCTCAGAAAACTTCGCAATGGGTTTCTGCCTCCTTAAGTTTCTAAGTAAGAATATCTCTTCCTTCCCTGCCTGGTGTGGCTCAGTGGATTGAGCGTGGGCTGGGAACCAAAGGGTCCCAGTTCAATTCCCAGTTGGGGCACATGTCTGCATTGTGGGCCAGGTCCCCAGTGAGGGCCATGTGAGAGGCAACCATACATTGCTGTTTCTCTCCCTCTCTGTCTCCCTCTCTTCCTCTCTCTCTAAAAATAAATACGATCTTAAAAAAAAAAGAATATCTTTTCCTCATATTTGTCTTCTTTTTGAGAGTACTTTTCTCCAGCAGCACTCAGACACTTTGGGGTCTGGACCATCAGTCTGATCTGCTCATCCATCTCTCGGCAACGGGACTCTGCCATCTCTGTTCATTCCTCTGCACGTTCCAAATCTCCATGCGTAACCACCAGTTTGCAAGCTACCTCTTCATACTTCCCGCCTGCCTCTTCCGCAATATACTTAGTTTCTTTGAGTTGGATTTCCTAGAGTTCCATCTTTTCTTTATCTTCTAAAGCTTGGTTTTCAATGACCTTCATACCTCTCTTGCTTTCATCAGCAGATTTCTCAGGTTCCTTAGCTTCCCCCGCTTCCTCCAGCTTTTATCGGACAATGGCCAGACATTCCTCTTTAGCCAGCTGGATCCTACAGTTCAAGGAGTCCACCTCAGCTTCAGCCTGTTCCCATGCCCACCTTTCTCCCTCCACTTTCCACTCCAGGTGGTTGACCCTCTCCACTATATCTTGGGCCTGTTGCTGGAGAATTTGGATCTTGCATTTCACCACCTAGATGGTGGTGATCCTGGCCCTGGTGCTCACCCAGATCCTGCTCCTGCTCAACTTCCTGCCTCCTGCTCTTGGGGTGGCAGCTGCTCCTCTCCTTCATGTCTTTTGGAACCACAATTATCTATGACTGATCTTACATCTGATTGGGCTTTCTGACAATGAAATTCTCTTGGAATTCCTTAGACTTTTGGTTTCTGAACAAGAAGGGGTTTTTTGGTTTGTTTTTCCAGCCATTGGAAAAGAAATTTATATAAATATTATATATATATATATATATATATATATATATATACACACACACATACACACACACATACATACACACATGTGTGTATATGTGTGTGTGTGTGTGTATACATATATATATATATATATATATATATATGTATGGTTTTCTTTTAAATATATACATGTGTGTGTATGTGTATACGTGTGGCTGTAGTGAAAATAAATGACTTGACCAGACATCCTTATCTTGCAATGAGTTCTCTTTGAACTAAATCTCACAAAGTGGAATAAGCTTTGAAAAGCTCTACTGTAAAGTGGAATAATATCTCCAATCACAAGTTTAGCCTGGCCTCTGGGGTCTCAACTCACTACACAAATCATTTGTTGGCTACAGAAATGCCTCTCTCCAGCATTCTACCCTGAAGATGTCATTTTTCCACTGTGGATATTCTAACAATAAGCACTTTAAGTTTGGCAGGCCAACAGATATCTGTTAAAACAACTCAATGTTACCATTGCAGCACGAAACCAGTCATAGAGAATTCACAAACGAATGGGCATGTCTATACACCAACAACACATTGTTTTTAAAACATGTAGTAGGCTGTGCACAGTTTGCCAAACTCTTACTTATACAATTACCATCATAAAGAGACCTCCATACTGATGAGAGTAAATCTCAGAGAAGACAATTCCACTGGAGATGTGACATAATAACAACAAATTACTAACTGTCACAGCAGTAGACAATGTGCAAAGGACCGGGCTCAGGCAATGATGTTTGCCATCGATTACACTACCTTAGGATTGAGCTACATCTTTACAGACACTAATAAACTGTAACTAAATATCTTAATGCATGGTCAGGCCATTGCTCTACCCAAGACTAGATTAAGCCAGAAACAGAGGACAACTACATGATACCAATTACACGAGGAATGTGATATAGTCACACTCACAGAGGCAGAGCATCGAGTGGTTGGTGCCAGGGGCAGGGGTAGGGGAAATGGGGGGCGTTAATTAAAGGTTACTAGTTTCAGCTGTGCAAGATGAGTAAGTCCTAGAGATTTACTGTAGAGCATAGTGGCTATAATTAACAATACTATATTCCATATTTAAAACATTTCTAAAAGGGTCTTATATTTACTGTTCCTATCACAAAAATAAACAGAATATGGAGGAAACTTTTGGAGATGATGGATTTGTTTATAGCATGAAATTGAGGTGTTGGTTTCATAACTGCATATTTATCTTCAAATCATCAAGTCATACACATTAAACATGCAAAGCTTTTTGCATGTCAATCATACCTTAATAGCGTGGTTTAAAAATAATAACCTGGAAGAAGACTGGACTACTAAAGGCACACTAATGTAAGGCACTCACTTGTTCCAGTGAGTAGACATTGTTTTCATCTACAGCTGTAACAGGGTGCAGCCAAGGGGGAGCCCCAAATAGGAATTTGTAATGGAGTCCAGAACTCAAGGTGTCCAGGAAATATTAGAAATATATATATAGGATGCCCTCACACCCACTAATCTGAGCTGGCAGATGGGACACAGGGAACAGGACCATTCAGAGCTGTTTTGTATAGCAGCAGCTTTATAGCGAACCTCTGGCATGGTCATTTAACAAATCTATAATCTTTAACTGGTTTTATAGACATGTTAAATGGCTGTGGCCAGGCTTTGAGCCAGGGAAGTGTAAGTGATTTCCACTCAAGATGTAACTGGGAGGGGAGGAACACACGGCTTTTGGTGAGAGAAGAACCCTGAGGCTTCGGGGCTCCCTTTACCACGCAGCTCAGGAAGCTGGGAAGCAAGATGTAGCAGCGATGCAGAGCTCTCTCTTAGCAGTTTGGAAGAATGCAGGAGAGATGCTGCAGGAAGGAAAGTCAGAACCACAAGGCTTTGGAGGAGTGGGGACCCCTCGGCTTGAGAGAGAGAGAGAGAGAGGACCACGTGACTTTGGGTGGCTCCTTTTGACACAAGGCTTAGGAAGCAGAAGAAACTTTGCCTGGAAGAAAAGGGGTGAAAGGACTCTTGCTGGTGGGCCATGAGAAGGTGCCACATGGTTTTGGACTAATTGGAGATCATGGTGGTGACACAGTGGATGGTGCCAGAACTGAGAGGCTGCCTAAATCACGGACTTCTACTTCTTTTCCTGAGATGCGGTACCCTGGACTGGGCAGGGGGAGAAGGAAGGACTGTGTGTGTTTGTGGGTATTCTAGAGAACTTCAGTATTTTAAAGGAGACATTAAATCATTACTCCAAGCCTGTATAACTTGAAAATAAATAATTACTTTCCTTTTCACCAGTCTCTGGCATTGAGAGATGTCTTTCCTTTGACGGGGAACAAAACAAACGTAGTACGGGGTGGGGTGGAGGATCTCTGGAACACAAAGGTAACAGTATATCCTTTTGGTAACAGTGTATCATTTACCTCCCCTGCTCTGTTCTGTAACACAGCCTGTATGAAATGGTGCTCCATGCAAATGCTCCCACATTAAAAAGAAAAAAAAAAATCTGGATATTAAAATGGATTAACAGCAGGCAGCCAGCTTCATGCTCTTACCCATCATGGGAATGAAATATTATAAAGAATGTGGAATTCTAAAGGGATTCATTTGAAAAATCAGGGCAAATACTAAATAATTTCTAAGTTTACTATAATTAGAGTAATTAAGACTGTGTTGTAATGGTAAAATGATTAACATTTAGATAACTGAAACAAGATAAACGTCTTGAAATATAACTTACTTTTGACAAAGGAAAATCTTTTCAACAAATAGTGCTAAGAAAACTGAATGACTCTATGAAAAAAGAGAAATGTGGATAATTATCACACATCTTAAAAAACATAAATGTAAATGGATCATTGGCCCAAATATTAGAACTAAAAACATAAAACTTACAGAAGAAATCACTTAAAAATTATGAAACTTGAGGTAAAAAGTACATTTGATCTGGTCAACATTAAATTTTTGATCCTCATAAAAATTTAAAATGCTTGTCATTTGAATGATACCATTAAAAATGATAATAAAAGATATATTTGCAATCAATACATTCACCACATCATGGGCTACAATGTATAAATATATAGTCAATTTTACAACCCAATATTAAAAATACAAATTATATAAGGAATTGCTAAAAATTTTGAGAAAACATGTAACCCATAAGCGCAAAAAAAAAAAAAATAACATCAGTACATCACTAGATAGCAGAGATATGAAAACTAAACTCGTCAAGGAAACACCGTGAAATGCTTACATTTAAAGTAACTGGCCTTATTGAGGGTGGGGGAAGATAGGAAGCGGCCGCAGCGCTCACAGAGGACTCATGGAAATACAAATGGCGACGCTTTGCAAAAGTGTTTGTCAGTTCTGCCATTGCACTCTCTGATACTTATAAGGGAAATGAAAACAAGTATTGTCACAAAATACTTGTACTCAAATATTTACAGCATTCTTATTCCCCAAGGAGAAAACCTGAATCTGACCCAAAAGTATGTGTATCAACAGGTGGGTAGATAAATCTATGTTATGTCCATGTAGTAGAATAGTATTTAACAACAGATAGAAATAAACTATTGATAGAAATAATAACATGAATGAATCTCACATTCATCATGGTTAATGGATAGAGTCAAGCACAATATAATAGATATGAAACTATTCAATGTATTTTATGAATTAGAAATGGATCTCTAGTGTAGTGGTGGCTTAGAGCTAGAGGCAAAAGAACAAATGGACTACAAAAGATTTGAAGATTATTTTGAGGTGATGGAAAAGATTTGAATCTTAATGGTGGTAATGATTTCCTCAGCGTGTGTAGCATCAAAACTTACTAAACTGTATACCTTTAAAGGATGCAGTTTATTTTTGTAAATTATTCCTCAACAAAATTGATAAGAAAAAATATAGTAAGAGAACGATTATAACATGCTCATTTATTCAAATCTGCCTTGCGTATTTGTTCTGCATGGATGTTTTAATGCCTTTACTATCATTTGTTATATGCGTATATAACATTGGGTTGGCCAAAATATTCATTCGAGTTTTTCCTGTAGGATGACTACAGTAGTGCTTAGGTGTCTTAAACTTCATTTGAAATGATATTAGCGTGAGTTTAATAAAAACTCATGCAAACTGGTGAATTTTTGTGTAGCCATTTTAATACTGAAGATGGAAGAGTATAAGCAACATTTTAGGCATATTACGATTTATTATTTCAAGAAAGGTAAAAATGCCACTGAAGTGCAAAAAAAAAAAAGATTTGTTCAGTGCATGGAGAAGGTACTGTGATGGATCAAATGTGTCAAATGTAGTTGGTGGAGTTTTATGCTGGAGATTTGCTCTGTGGTTGGGTACACCAGCTGAAGTTGATAGCCATGCAATTGAGACATTAACTGAGAACAATCAATGTTATTCCATGTGGGAGAGAGCTGACATACTCAGAATATCCAAATCAAGTGTAGAAATCATGTGCACCAGCATGGTTATGGTAATCACTTAATGTTTGGGTTCCATATAAGCAAAAACAAACACACAAACAAACAAAAAAACTAACCTTCTTGACTGTATTTCTGCATGCAATTCTCTACTCAAACATAACAATAACATTCTGTTTTTAAAACAAATTTTGATGGGCAATGAAAAGTGAATGCCTTCCAACAACATGGAATGGAAGCCATTGTGAGGCAAGAGAAATGAACCACCACCAACTGCTCCAAAAGCCAGTCTTCGCCCAAAGAAGGTGATGTTATGTATGTGGTAGGATTGGAAGGGAGTCCTCTACTATGAGCTCTTTCAGGAAAGCCAAGTGATCAATTCCAACAAACACGGCTCCCAATAAACCACCTGAAAGCAGCACTCAACAAAAAATGTCTAGGATTAGTCAACAGAAAGTGCATAATCTTCCACCAGAATAACACAAAACTGCACGTTTCTTTGATGACCAGACAAAAACTGTTACAGCTTGGCTGGGAAGTTTTGATTCATCCACTGTATTCACCAGACATAGCACCTTCAGATCTCTATTTATTTTGGTCTTTACAAAATTCTCTTAATGGAAAAGATTTAATTCCTTGGGAGACTGCAAAAGGCACTTAGAACAGTTCTTTGCTCAAAAAGAAAAGAAGTTTTGTGAAGATTGAAATATGAAGTTGCCTGAAAGGTGGCAGAAGGCAGTGGAACAAAATGGTGAACATGCTGTTCAGTAGTTATTGGTGAAAACAAAAAATGTGTCTTTTATTCTTACTTAAAAAGTGAATGAAGTGTTTGGTCAACTGAATATTTTGTTAGCATATATTGTTATATGACACTGAGGAGTTTTATCAATTGTCTTGGACTGTGTGTGTGCTTCTGCATTTAATCTTTTTGTATGCAAATTTTATAGCGCTTATTCCAACCTAACATATTAATTTGCTCCCTTTGTCTTCATAGTAGAGAAGAAGAAAAGGAAGATAATTACAATGTGTGGGTGGGACATTATGTTATATAGGATGAACTGAGAATGTTCTCTGAATAAATTTTGTTAAAATGCAAAAAAAAAAAAAAAAAATGCCATGATGTACTTTGGGTAGAAAATCCACAGGATAGCACAATTAATGAAAATACAAATAATCTGAGACAAAAAATGAATCTGGCATTTTCTGAGTTTAACAAGTGTCAGTATATCTGAAAAAGAATGTGTGAAAGGAATAGTTTCATTAGAAAAGAAAAAAAAAAGATCAATAAGGTTCAATAATATTAAGATTTACAGCCCTGGCTGGTGTAGCTCAGTGGATTTAGCGTGGGCTGGGAACCAGACTGGGTTGCGGGCCAGGTCCCCAGTGAGGGCCATGTGAGAGGCAACCATACATTGCTGTTTCTCTCCCTCTCTGTCTCCCTCCCTTCCCCTCTCTCCAAAATAAATAAATAAAATCTTAAAAAAAAAAAGATTTACAGGTCATCAGAAATATTTTGAATTTAATTTTGAAAAGCTTTGGTGGTGTTGAGAAAGAAACAATGCGTGATTACAGGAGCTTTTGGGAGAAGGGGATGGAGAAAATGCAGGGACAGTATCTGGAGAATGTGCAATGGCATATGGTGATGAAGTTGGAGCTGTGGAAGACTGATCAAGTTTGAGGAGTTTTGAAGGTGAAACTAAAAAGACTTACTGAAATTTGGAAGTGGATTGTAAGGGAAAGAAAAAAATAAAAAATTATTTCACATTTAATGTGGAATAAATGGGTGCATTTTCATGTTCTTTATTGAGCAGAGAGAATGCAAAGGTTAAGAAATGGATTGGAGTGAGTGGGGAGTGGTGGGGAAAATTGAAACAACTGTATTTGAACAGAAAAAAAAATAAATAAATGGATTGGAGAGAGAATTAAAGGCTTTAGTTTGAACATTATTAAATTGAGATGCCTTATAGATATCAAAGCAGTGATGGGACATGCAGACTTGGGTAAATGGACAGAAGCTGTGTATTTAGGAGTTAACAAGTGATGTATTTTTATTTTTAAAAAATATGTTTATTGATTTGAGAGAATGAGAGGAAGGAAGAGAGAGTAACATCAACATGAGAGAGAAACATCAACTGGTTGCCTCCCATACACTCCTCAACCAGGAATCAAACCCATGACCTAGTATGTGCTTTTACTGGGAATGGAATCTTCAACCCTTTTGTTGTATGGTACGATGTTCCAACCACCTGAGCCACACTGATTTTAATGATTCTATGGAAATGGGTGAGATGAACAAGTAGAAAAACAAGGGATCTTAGGGGTTTCTTTCATTTAGTATTTTGGAAGATGGATAATGAAAAAGGGAAACTTTCAGATTCAGAAAAAACAAGAAGAATGCTGTAATAGAAGACAAAGTTTATATAATGAAGCTTCTTTATTAATATATTATGAATTTCTTATAATAAAGATTTCAACATTAAATACATATTAAATTCTTTCAGTATATTCATAAAGAGACTAAACATTTAGTAATATTCATAATAGTAATAAATATTAAGTATAACATAGTATTGTTAAGATTCTGAGGGGAGTAATTACATATACAAATTGTATAGCATGTTATAATTTTCTAAAAGTATTTTAATGTTCATTGTATTGTTAGATTTTTCAACAACCTTAGGGTAAAGTAATTAATAGCTTAATTTTACCAATGAGAAATTTAATGTTCATAGAGTTGAAGTGCCTTGTGTAGATGAGAAAAATCAATCAATGGAGTTCTTCCTTAGATAACAGATTAATTGAATCTCTTATACAAGTTTAAAATAATATTTTTAAGTTATACTTTTTAAATGCTGTTTCTTTAAAACTAGAATGCCACAAAAATAACATTTATATCTGTAAAACAGAAAGGGAAATTTAAAACTTTAAAAGTTGTTTACATAATTTGGGCAACATCACCCAGTATTTTCCAAAACATGTACTTTAAAAATATAAACTTAACTTTTTAAAACAGTTTTAGATTTAAAGAACAATTACAAAGATAGTACAAAAATTTGCCATGTCTCCATACACATTTTCACATTAACATTTTACAGCAGTATGATATCTTTTATAAAAATTACTGAGCCAATATCAACCCATTATGATAAATTAACTCTATGTTTTATTTAGTTTTCCTTAGTTTTCACCTAATGTCCACTTCTGATTTAGAATCCTAGCGAAGATATCACTCTCAATTTGATTGCTATTTCTCCCTAGGCATCTCTTGTCCATCATAGTTGTCATGCTATCCTTGTTTTTGATGACAATGACAGAGTTGGGGAGCACTAGTCAGGTACAATGTCCTCAATGCACTGTTCTGACAATGAGGCTGGGGTTGTGCAGTTATGTGAGGAACACTATGGAGATAAGGTACCATTTTCATGAAATCATGACAAGTGTACATCCTATCAGTATGTCTTATTTTTGTGATGTTGGCATATATCACCTAGCTGAGGTAAGGTTTGAAAGGTTTGTGCATTATAAAATTATTCTTTGTTTCCACTTTTCCATATTGTACTCTTCGGCAGGAAGGCGCCCTATTCAGTCCAGGAGTAAGGAGTGATGCTGTGCTCTTTGACAGCACAGTACTTACATAAATTCCTTGAAATTATGCTGCCTAGGAAAATTTCCCCTTCTCCTTATGTACGTAAGTAGGTAGATTTTTATTTATTTAATTATTTTTATTAAATTCATTGGGGTAACATTGGTTAATAAGATTATATAGGTTTCAAGAGTACATTTTTATGGTATTTATTTAAATCAGCATGGGCTCTGAAGATTTATTTTATACTTGGGTTAAATCCAATACTACTTAGTTTTTTTTTTTTTTTTTTTTTTTTTCTCAAAAAGTTCCAGCTTTGGATAGAGGGTGCTCTTTCAGTTTGATCTTCTATTATTTTGTCATAATCACATGGTTTAGTGTGTGTATGGAGGAGTGATTTGGGGGTTGTACTTTCTTAATTTTTGGCATTTCAGGTACTACAGGTACATCTTGTGTACTTCCTGCACCAGTCCTAGAATTTAAGCTAGGTATTGAATAGAGTTTAAAAACAAAAGGAACATAATAAGGCATCGTAGATATCTGAGTAAGAGCTGATTCTCAGCTGGTGCTTTTGCGTTTGAATTCAAAGAAGGAGCCAAGAAAATCCAGACCTCTGAGAGGAGTGCTGTCCAGCTGAGGCTAGTTTTGCCAAGAGTACAAAATTATTACAATAGATAAGTAGGTAGTTATTAACAAAGGAAGGGTATGAATGGAACCAGACATCAAGTCTGATTAAGTCAGAAGCTGCAGCTTCACAAACTTCCCAGGAGACAGCTGCATACTCCACGAAAGGGCCAAAGAGACCAAGCAGTCAGGAAAGATTGGCTTTCCAATTTTCCTAAGGAATAATTGTCCTGTTAGGAGTTGGGGGGCAACCAGTAAAGGGTATATTTCTTTGCTCGTGTGAAGAGCAAGACCAATAAAGTGGCCTTGGTCCAGTCAAGATAGCATAAAGTATACAAAACAAAATGTAGTCACTCATGTCAACCAAGATGGCTGTCAGTCAGCAATGACACTTTGGTGCAAGAGAGGAACTACCTGAGTCAGAGCAGACACATCTTGCAAGGAGACACACCTCAGCATCTACACATGTGGTCAGAGTAACAGTGTCTGCAAAGCAAGACCACCCATAGATAGGCTCCTGGGAAAATTCCCCACTTGGCATCAGCGGTGCCAACACACTTATCAAGAGCCCCAGAGGGGTGGAGTCCACCACTTTCAAGGTACGACTGAAGCAGGTTCCAGACCACTGCTGAGAAAGCTGAGCTCCACGCACCAGAGTGCCATTTTATGCCACACAATTCTCACTTGGCATTGGATGCTGGAGGCCCTGACCTGCTGGACTGAGGACTTTGTCTTCCCTGCTGCCCTCCTGGCTCTGGAGATCCTTCCTTGCAAGATGCTGACAACTCCCTTACGCACTGTGCTGTTTCCCAGGCCCCAGACCTGCAGGTTGAGACTGGGACACGGGTTTGTTATTCTTCATTGATTATTCTGTGTGTGTGTGTGTGTGTGTGTGTGTGTGTGTGTGTGTGTGTGTGTGTGTTATAATTCCCATGGACTGTTAGAGTGTGAGTAAGATATTAGTGTATGCTGATGTTCAACTTTGAGTGAACCTGCATTCAATAAAAGCTGAGTGAATAGCATAGTTACCTTGTGGGAGTCTTGTCTATTCCTTGGCGCAGGGTTGCTGAGTAGGCAGCTAGCCAAACAGTTGCTCAGCTGATTTATAGAAAAGATTATATCGCTAACATACACTCTCAACAAAAATGCACATGCACAATAAGTAGACATCAAATAAAGAAACACAACTTTGAGGCATATGCAATAGGAGCCAAAATGGTGATGTTAGACTGGAGGAGCCTAGCCTTAGAAAATCTGGGAAAGGGATCACTCAGGATAAGAGCATGAAACCCACCCCCGGAAGTCCAGGAAATGGGTTAAATAGGGGAAGAGCCTAGCACAGTGTCCAAAAAGCCCAGGAAATAGATTAGATAATTTGAGAGACAGCCTGCTCGTTCCTCAAACCAAGAAAATATGTGGAGGATTAGCAAGGACCTCTGGGCAGTTGCTACTAGAGTCTGCCTCTCCTCTCCATCACCAAGGGCATGTTGTTTCTTTTCATCCCAATAAATCACTGTTAGGCTTAAAGTTCCCCTATGTCGGTGCCCCTGGAAATTATTTTCTTGTAATATCTCAAGTACACATTTTTTCTGGAAACAAAATGAGGTGCTTCTCTAAGTGTTGGAAAACACTAAAAACTGGATTCAAGTACTGTTACTAAAACACATCGCTGCTCTCAGACAGGACGAAGACTTGCTAGGGTAATGTTCTCAGGACCAGGACATAAGAAGCAAAAAAGGAGCAAGAAACACATGGAAGTAATAAATCCTCCTCCAGCCTTCCAGTTTTCCTTGTTAACCAAAATAGAACAAAAGCTGAATGAGAAATAAAAAGCATTTATTTGAAGTCAGACATTGCAACCAGGAGACACAGATTCAGGTAGCAACATGGAAAAGCAGGGTTTGTAATGGCAAGGGCTACCTGTGCTGTCCTTAGTCCAATCCTTTCTATGTAAATGAAGGATTCTGGCTAAGTTATTAGGGACTGATTGAGCCCTATATGCAAACAAATAATGCTGTTTGGCAAAATGATCTGGCTGCCTTTAAAGTAAAGAATGCAGATGGTCTGGTTGTCATGGCGAGGAGGATATTAAACATCAGGCACAGCTGAATAGTTAACGTTCAGGGAGAAATGTGAAGGTTGAAACACATGTAAGACAAATTTCTTCATGACCTCCTGGAATTTTAGTTCCCCGAATGTGAAGGACTCCACCTTGGCAATCCCATTCACACCCTCTACTACCCACTACTGACTGAATTGTGAAAGAAAACAGCTATCAAATCAGACATGTAGATGTCAGTGTCTCAGCACCAGCAACACAAACTAGTGTTAAGAAGAGTGGGTTTGATAATCAAAGAGAAGCATAGGAACTGGCAAAGTCCCTATGCTAAGTAATCCCTTGGTTACTTAGGAACTTTGCCAGTTCCTGCGCACCTGTGCCCACACTTCTACATATTCATTAACGTCTTTAGTTTAATTAAAAATTATGTACCAATGTTGATTTTCTGGTCTTGATCATTGCACTCTGGTTATATGAGTTGTTAACTTTACAGAGAAACTTGGTGAAGGGTATACGGAAACTCCACACTTTTTTTGCATTTTTTCTCTAAGTCTAAAACTATTTCACAATAGTGATAGTAAAAAAAAAAAATAATGCAAGTTACCCACTCAGATTAAAAATTTCACCTTTTCACTTTTGAGGGAAAGGAGGAAATGTTAAAAAGATAAACATATAAGCAATTAAGAAATCAAATATATATATAAAGTGAGGTTTTTCTAAACATCAAGATTTGTGCTTTGCATTTATTAAGTCAAAGTTTGACACACTTTCTGTTCCATCATCAGGGCTAAGTTTAAGTCTAACCTATTCGGTAAAGTCTCTCCTTCCTACCAGAGAAAACAGAACTCTACATTTATTTATTTATGTACTTATTTATTTATTTTTACATAATTCTTACTGTGTTTTCCATTACGATTCATCTCCACTATGCTCACTTACACCTCCACCTATCTCCCTCCCCCCCAACAGTCATCACACTGTTATCCATGTCCATGAGTTGTTCCTTTTTTTCTTTTGCTCCATCCCTCCATCCCCCTCAACCTCACCCCTTGAGCTCTCAGCCTGCTCTCTATTTATGCAAGCAGAATAAAGACAGATTCACAGATCGAAGACTTTTCTTTTAATACCTATGGTGACCATTTGACACATTATACTTTGTATATATTTTTGTTATAAAAATAAATACATATTTTCAATTTGATTTTATTTATGCTCCTTAAATTTTATATAACCTATGAAATGTATATTAATATCTCCCCAAATGCCAAATAATAAAATTAAAGCAAGAGATTAGGTAACATCACTAGCATCCAAAAACTGACCAGCATACACAGGGGTTCACCCTAGCCCAGTATCGAGTGCTGGTCTGCTCTAACCCCATACATAATTTTCTTTATTAAATGCATCCTCTTTTGCAACTCAGGTAGGAATAAATTCCCACCATATCCTCAGTATATACCATGAGACCTAGCATGAATGAATGCTTACAAATGTGTCTATACCCTGAACTCTATGAATGTTTTATATCCAATGCAGTGGTTTCAAATGTTATGGTTTCCAAATTGTTATCTCTAGCCTCAAATTTCTCTTCATACTCATACACACACACAAGCAATTCATTAGCAAAATTATACCTTAATTTGAATTATATTCAGAATAATCTTCCTCTGAAATTCAAATAATTTGATGGCTTTCTTACTAATATATCTTCATCAACCTTGTTTCCATAACAGATTATTCTCAACAAATCATTCAGAATGGTGTATTTAAATTTAAATTAGGTAATACCATGCCTATACTAGGAAGCACAACTATCTCCACATCTCAGAATAAAATCCAAAGTTCTCCCAATGGCCAATGAGGCATAAATGACTGCGCCCATGCTGTCTCTGTGAACTTTTCCTTTCTTAGCATTACTAAAATAAAATATTTTTTTAATAATTACTTTATTGTTGTTCAATTACAGTTATTTGCATCCTCTCCCTTCCCCTCCTCCCTCCCCCTGCAAACCTACCCCCTCCCCAACCTCCCTGCTCCTCCTTAGTCCTGTCCATGTGTCTTCTACCATGATTTCTGAAAACCCTTCTCCTCCTTGTCCCCTCCCCCCTCCCCCTTGGCTATTGTTAGACTGTTCTTAATGTCAATGTCTCTGGTTATGTTCTGCTTGTTTTCTGCTTTTGTTGATTATGATCCAGTCAAAGGTGAGATCATATGGTATCTGTCCCTCACCGCCTGGCTTACTTCACTTAGCATAATGCTTTCCAGTTCCATCCATGCTGTTGCAAAGGGTATAAGCTCCTCCTTCCTTTCTGCTGCGTAGAATTCCATTGTGTAAATGTACCATAGTTTCTTGATCCATTCATTTGTAGATGGACACTTAGGTTGTTTCTAGCACTTGGCTATTGTGAATTGTGCTGCTATGAACATAGGAGTGCATAGGTTCTTTTGAATTGGTTTTTCAGGATTCTCAGGGTATAATCCTAGTAGTGGAATTGCTGGGTCAAAAGGCAGTTCCATTTTTAGTTTTCTGAGGTAATTCCATACTGTTTTCCACAGTGGCTTCACCAGTCTGCATTCCTACCAACAGTGCAGTAGGGTTCCCTTTTCTCCACATCCCCACCAACAGTTGTCTGTTGCTTTGTTGATGATGGTCATTCTGACTGGTGTGAGGTGGTACCTCATTGTAGTTTTAATTTGCATCTCTCTGATGGCTAATGATGTTGAACATCTTTTCATATGACTCTGGACCCTCTGTATGTCCTTTTTTGAGAAGTGTCTGTTCATGTCTTTTGCCCATTTTTAATTGGGTTTTTTGTCTTCCTAGGATGGAGTTGTATGAGTTCTTTATATATTTTGGAGATCAGATCTCCTAAAATAAAATCTTAATGACCCTCTTTTTGCTTCTTAAAAATTCAAAACATGTTCTAGACTGTTGCTTCCTAACTTTGTTTTTCTTCAAATATCATCTTATCAGAGAGGCCTACCTGGATGAACCACTATTAATAACCCCTCTTTAATCATGATTTAAACATAATCTAATATATTCCAAGTGTATTTTTAAAATTTCTCTGTCTCTCCACAATAGACTATAATTCACATTCTAGCAGAGATGTCATGTTTTCGCTAAACACTGTAACCCCAGATCTTACCTAGTGCCTGCCTATGTTTGTCCAAAGTTCGTTTTCAATAAATAATTGATGAAAAAAATATTTATGGCTTAATAAACTATTATTTTAAAAACAACTGAATTCATCATGCATATGTTACTTTTATATCACAACCAATAATCTATCACCAGATTTTCCTGTATATTTTCCTTTAACTATGCCCATTTTTTTTTTTTAATCCACAGTCCTACTTCTATTATAGGTCATATTTTCCCATTTCTGCTACTGCAACTCTTTTAATTTTATCTTTCTGTGACATATGTTCTGTTGAAATAAAGTAGCAGCAATCACTTTTCACAACATTAAGGTCATAATTTTTTCTTCTCAGAAAACTACTATATATATTGATCCATATGTGCACCTTTCTTACTATATCTATCATCTATCTATCTATCATTTATCTATCATATATCCATCTTGCCCTCCCAAATTTACCATTCCAAGTATAATCGCTTTACAGCACAGATGCCATTTGCTGATGTTTTGCATGTTCATAGTTCTTAGTTAAATCAGGTTAACTGACCATTTTTTTAATTGTAACAACTTAACAATGGAAAAACACTTTAATAAAGGTATATTATATTTATTTTGCATACTATTTCCAGTAGAGTAACTACTATACAGCTGGCAGCCTCAAAACATCTGCTATTGAAAGAAAGTAGCATATTTTTAAATCTTAATTTGTTTGTACCCAGAGGAGAGTTGAAATTAGTTCAATTATAACAGTTAAAACATGATAATTGATCTTTCTTGCTTCAGGGCTCATAACAATATTTGTTATAATGTTGGACTTAGAAATTAATGCATAAAAAATTGCCCAGCTGGTGTAGCTCAGTGGATTGAGCGTGGGCTGGGAACCCGAGGGTCCCGGTTCGATTCCCAGTTAGGGCACATGCCTGGGTTGCGGGCCAGGTCCCCAGTGAGGGCCATGTGAGAGGCAACCATACATTGCTCTTTCTCCCTCCTTCTCCTCTCTCTGAAAATAAATAAATAAAATCTTAAAAATAACTAAAAAAAAAATAGAAATTAATGCACAAAATAATAGGAAGATAAACAGTGATGCCCAGGGAGCAAAGTCGATTTGTGAGGTAAATAAAACTCGTTGAGACATAAGAGATCAATAATAAGATCCAAAAGTACTTAAATTGATGATAACATCTTAATTTCTGTTTCATAGAAGAAAAAGTTTAAACATACTTAGAGATCTCCAAACAAGATTAACAAGGTTACTTACAAAGACTGGTGAATAGCATGAGGACAGGACCCATTCATATCAATGGCATTTATTTTTGACGCCAATGTTTTATGACAGTGAACAAGGAACAATAGCATATAAAAGCTAACATAGTCACTTCTGAGTTTCAGTTTTTGGATTCATTGTTAGCTATTGTGAAATAAATTATTTATAAAACTGGCATGAAATATTTTAGATATATGCATAAATATGTATAAATATATATATTTATATATTATCTTGAGCATCTATACCATAATAATCTAAGGAAAGAGGGAACAAGCCCCACATTTTTTGCCAGAAAACAATTGGGACTTCCTTGAGCCCAGTGGCTTTTCTTCAAATTTAATTTACTATATAATATTACATAGCCCTCAGCATAGTTAGATACTATGCATTTTATCTAAATGATATTCATGATTTTACTAAAGATTAATATCAAAAGCAGGATACATAAAATGCATACTAGAGAAGTGACTAGTGTAAAAATATCACAGAACAAAAAAAATCCCCTAAATATGTATGTTTATATACAGGGCCCAGCAGATGTAACGCCTGCTTGAGTGTGGTAGGTAGGGTAATAATATGGGTGTAATAATTTATAGCTTAAATTTGAACATTTCACTTAAAATGTCATATGGTATGTTGGAGTGTGATATTGGTATGTTACAGAATTACATGCTTATGATTTCATACTAAAATATTTTGTAATAAAAAGGAACGTTATTTGTGCTAGACCCTGTATTTACGTGTAAGTATGTATATATGCACATATACCTATACATGTATATAAAACATATACCCATCCACAATAGGGCATAGTATACACATATGTATTCATACATTTGTACAGAAAATGAGGTTTATTATTAGAATTACTAGGATCTTTTCCCAGAAGTATCATGTATTGTTAACTAGTTCCCCAAAATGATTTTGAAGTAAGTACATTGTCCATTTTTCATTACCTAGTATTTTCCAAAACAATGAATTATTCTTTAAGAGAAGAAAGTACACAGACATCAAATTTCGTGTGTGTGAAAGTAGCTAGAATTCTATGACATTTTTTTCCAGAAGCATTTCTCTTTAAGCTTCAATATCTAAGTGGTCTTGCTTAGAGTATGTTAATTCTATTACAGTTGACCGTCCTTTTTTCATTTTTCCTTCCTTCCTTCCTTTTTCTTTTTTTTCATTTTTTATTAATATTCAAATACAGTTGTCTCCATTTTCCCACCACCACTTTCCCCCACCCCACCCACCCCCACCTCCCACCCTCAATCCTACCCCCCTTCGGCTTTGTCCGTGGGTCCTTTATACATGTTTATTGACAACCCTCTCCCTTTTTCCCTTCATTCTTTCCCTCCCCCATCTCCTCTGGTCACTGTCAGTTTGTTCTTTATTTAAGTGTCCATGGTTATATTTTGCTGCTTGTTCATTTTGATTAGGTTCCGCTTAAAGGTGAGATCATATGGTGTTTGTCTTTCACTGCCTGGCTTACTCCCCTTAACATCATTTTTTCTATCCTTCCTTCTTTCAAGCATTTCTCCCTTTCTCCCCCTCCTTTTCTTTTTTCTCTTTCTGTTTTTACTTGTATTCAATAATCCCATCCATGTACAGCAATCTTTTTTCCTTCATGAGAATCTATGTGGACATAGCCAGATGTAATAAAAATTGAACAATTCTTCAAAATCATGGCATACTAATCATAGAGTAATTAAAGATTTCAGTATAAGTTTGTTGGTGTGTAAAGTAAACATCTGTAATACATTTTTCCCAAGTGAACTAATTCATAATGGATTGATGTTGGCATTTTCTATGATTGACTTAGGTCCTATTCCATTGGAGAAGCAAAATCATTTAAAAATCACTTATGACCATGGAGATTTTTATACTGAGATGTATATTTCATTTTTATGAAGGAAAATCGATTTATCAAAAATGATATTTCTATGAGATACAAAGACATTTATAATATGAAAAAGTTACTTTAGTTTACTAATTTTAGAAGAAAATAGCACATAATCCTATAACAAATTTTCTCTTTTCATCACAGTGAATGAATGTGAAGGCTCACTGCTGATCATTTATATTGTTCTGGTGTTTATTCAATACCTTGCAGAAATTTATAAATGGGAAATTCTTGAAGAAATTAAGTTTTCATAGTGTGGCTTTTCAATTAACTGATGTTTGACAAATATTGGTACACTTTATTAAGGGTGACTATAGCGAAAAACATCAACAAGAGCAATCTGTTGATGATATGTGAAAGACATTTTCAGTAGTTTATGAAAACTATCTTCACTGAAATTACTTATTGCGATTAAGCTGTCACTGCTGTGCCACTCCTTTGAAGAATTGCATTGATATGCCATACAATAATAAGCACCTGAAGACTAATGTTTGTTAGAAACTCTTAAGATTATTTGTAACAGTGGATTAAACAATGTAAAACAAAGACTTCTTAGAATCACTTATAATTGTCCCTATGCATTTATCCTTAGCCTCATATATGTTGTCCCTCTTCTGGTTACACTGGAAGGGCTGTGAGCTCACATGAGTTGAGAGGTTCAGGACGTCCCAATATGGAAGGTGTACATATATTTAAGATTTTTTTTAAATGAGAGAGAGATATCTTCAAAGAGAGGTAAACCATTAATTTCTGAGGTAAGACTAAAATATAAAAGAGGAATACAGAGAAAATGTTTCATTTGTACTAAATACGATTACAGCCTTGGATAGGAGCAATGAATAATTAGCATCATTGGTAACACAGTTAAAATACTATTTTTAGAAAAGTGTTGGGTTAAGAGTAAACTTCGAGGATGAGCAGAAGACCTTTGATGTCAACTAGTTCATTTTTATTAGATTCTGAAAGCAATGAAAATCAGTAAAACAAACAGAAGAATAATATGAACAAACTGGCATTCGGAAGGATAAACCTTGCAGCAAAGTACATGTCATGTGAGGACAATAATAGAGACTGGACAACTGGGTAATAAGCTGTCATGGTCCTTTCAGCAAGAATATACAGTCAAATCATATAATAAAAAATGAGAATAGGACAAAGAGTACTTAGAGATATATTTAAAGAGAGAAATAATTTTATGCTTGGTTTCAATAAGAAAAGAGGATTCAGAAATGTTTTTCAGAGTCATGGTTGAGGGCACTGGGTAGAATAATGACCTGAAACATAGAGATGGTGAACACAGAATAGAGGTAGATATGCAGCAGGTAAATTAAAAATTAAATGATTATAGATTATGGTTGTGATATCTGTGGTACATTCAAATGAACAGTATTCTACTGGGTTTTAGGCCTTAAAGGAGACTGCTTAGGTTAGACTTTAAAATTCTACTAGCCTAAGATACTTCTATAACAAATTGAATATATTTACTATATAAATCACTCATACAAATTGAAAATAAAAGTATTAGGGCCAAAACCTATGCAGATGATTCACAGGAAAAGTGCAGATAGCCAATAAATAATAATACAGGCAAATGCTTATACTATATAGCATTTCTCACATGCCAGACCATTTTTAAAAAAGTTTTATTGAGGTATAACTGATATTCAAAGAACTGTACATATTTTATGGGTTTGGACATCTACCAAGACCGATGATAGCATCACCACAATCAAGATAATAGACATATCCAATAGGCACTAACAGTTCCTTGTGACCTTTTGGTTCTGCTTTTTGTTGTTGTTGGTTTTAGTCTTTTTTGTCTTGTTTTGCCTTTTTTGTAAATCTTAACATGGACCTATCATCAACATATTCTGAAGTGCACAATACCATATTGTTCACTACAGGCACTTCTGTAGAGCTGATTGCTACACTTATCTAGTGTAAGAGAAACTTGATACCCATGGAAGAACTCTTCATTTCCCCACACCCATCCACCAGCAGCCATTGTTATATTCTCTGATTTTAACAATTTTTAGATAAGTCATAAAAGCGTAATGTCGTGTAGTCCATCAATGACTGCTTTTGTGGTTTTTTTTTTTTTTTTTTTTCACTTAATCTGATGTCCTCCAGGTAGCTCCTTTAATAAATAAGGTGTCTGGGGACAAGATACAGAGTGAAAAGAAAATGGAAACTTAAGAGAAAATTATGGGCAAATAAAAACATATAACTGATGAGGGAAGAAAAGGTTCCCACCTAAGAAAATGAGAGGAAATATCCAAGCAATAGGAAAAATGGAGTCTGAGAAAGAAGATAACTTTAAGAATGAAGAAGTAGTCAACAATGTTATGTGCTCTACAAAACTCCATTCAGAAAAGAATACAAAACGGAAAATGAGAGTAGTATAACAAATCCTTGGTGACCTTATTCAGAATAACTGTATTCGAGAAGTATAGGAAGCAGCTGAAAAATATTAAGTTCTCTGTAGAAGTTGAGCTCTCACAGGGTGACTACTGAGAATAAAGGCAGCACTGAATTATTATCATATGAATACATTATTAAAGCAGGACCACAGGGAGAAAACAGAACTTTCTCAAGCAAACTAGGATTTATGGCCTCCCCAATAACAAATTATCCAGATAATAGAGTATCAGATCATTGATCTTTCACTACAATTTTTTTGCAGTTTTGATAAAAGTTCACTCCTATTTAGCACTCAATCTCAGACATCCCTCTAATCACTTAAGATATAACAGCTCATCCTGTCCTCTTGCCATCTTAAGTAAAGATAATATTGCTATGACATTCTGAAATAGGAAATTAAAATGAAGTGTGTTTAAGTAAATTGCCTAAAATCCCAAAGCTATAAAGAAGAGTGAGGATTTGAACTGCAATTTCTAGTTATTAAAGCTATATTCTTAACAACAATGGACTGTGTTTGGGTGCAGTTTGTTATTCTAACACTGCACTCCAGCGCTGTATTTGGTGTGTGTATGCACTCCAACACTATGTTTGGTGTGTGTATGACTCACTTTCTCTTAGAGATCATAAATAATATTAATTAAATATGCAGAGCTAATATCAAATAAGAAATTTGAATAACCAATGAGTGAATGACAAGAAATATGGTAAAATAATGGATGTGGGGGAAAGAAAGCTTATTAGACACTTATCTTATGCACTTTAATAAAATATTTATCAAAACAAAAACAAGTATACACCCACTAATTTGTCTATGTGAAGAGTTCATCTATGCCATAGATCAATAGTATCAATTGTATAAAGGGGATCATTTTGATATGGGAAGTAAAAAAAAGGAAAAACAAGCCTTTAGAAATACCTACTGAATCAAAGTTTTTGATTTAGGTTTTTGACATTAAGTGGTAACATTCATTATTAGCGCTATACTTATTGTCTTGAATTTCCACAGGGACAGTAAGAGATAAAAGATTGCAAACTATGGAAATTCTGGTCAATAAATCATTAGGTAGCACTATGGATGCAGTCAATTGTGTTTAAACAGAACTCACAACTTTCTAAGACATTTAATTATATTTGAGACATTTAAAAAGAGGAGTAGAGAAAAAAAATAGGCATCCATATTTGTGAAATATAATTTTACTTGAAGAGTGTCTTCTCCAAAATAAAGGGCAAACATTATAAATTGCACATGAATAAAAGAAAATTATATAGCAGATGCTAATACAATATCAATATACTTTAACCATATTCATTAAAATAAGCAGGAATGTAATTGGGAAAGTGAAAACCCAATTAACCCGCTTAACCTGCTTATTTAGATTATAGTTGCTAGCATACCTTGCATACAACTCCAATATTATGAAACTTCTTGTGAATTCAAATGCATTTAAGACAAATTAAAAAGTTAAATATGCAGTTCTGAAGATAAAAATATTAGATTAAAGTAGATTAACTTCCAAGGTTAATATCCAGTGTTAGAAAACATATTTACCAAATCCCACAGCTCATATTTTAATTCATTATTAAAACGCATTTGCTTTACTTTAAAAATAGAACATGTTCACATACTATGAGCTTATAGGCCTAAGAGTATTCATTGTGCCATCCTTAATATACTTCTTTTTCAAACCAAAAAGCAATATAATTGTATTAAAAGAACTGCAAGCTCCTTGCAAGCGTGGGTTATATAAAGAGGCCCTGAGATGGAAAGCAGAGATTTGGGTCTCTTTCCTTTTGAAGATAAGTATCACTTAATTTTGAGAGAAATTGAAAAACAAGTTTAGTGATAACTGAAAACATACTCAGAGGGTGTGTATTGGGGGAGATCTTTATATTTTGTAAATATAGTAACATTACGGAATTGTAATTTACATTTGAATTCAATATTCAGCCCATTTCAGATTTGCGTGTGACATCAGCTGCACCTCATGACCACAGCGACTACCTGCTATGGTCAAGGGCAATATGAAAACTGAATGAAAGCCAGTAATTTAGTCTACTCTGAAACCATTTGATGTTTCCTAAGGAGAAATGATACACACTTAACATGATATAGGAAGCTGAGCAACACACACAATAAAACAAAAATTATGACTTAAGAGACAGCAGAAAATTGTTAGATCATGTCTTCCTGTTATTGCTGGTCTATTACTCGTCTGTTTGTTCAAAACATATAAGACACCCTGAATTTCCTCCTGCTTACCAAACTTGCACTTTTATTTAAAATTGCTACTGAATTTTTTACCAAAATTATATGCCACAAGAGCATGCCATGTATATACACATGTATATATACACATATATATTTTCCTTTCCTTTAATTTCTCAGCATCATGTAAATTCAGAAAGCATTATGTGATAGAAAAGGATTATGAGAGTGACTTCAGATAAACTACAAACTTTAAGTACTTCTCCCTCAAAACTAATACAATTTTAAAGAAAGTGCCTTGATTCTTAAAAACATATCTGCATTATTATTAATAATTGCATGCTCAATGAGAAAGCAGAAGTTATTTGTTTCTTTTATTCAGAAATAGTAAATATTTTATTCTCCCAGTAGTTTCTATAAGCTTACATCTCTATAAATGGAAGCAATTTCAAGAGAGGGCTTTATGGCAATTTTCAACTGAAGAATTTACATACTAAAAGAAGTTAATATTGCGGCAGTTAGTAATTGCAAGTTATCTCAATTGATTAATAGGTTAATATTATTTACTTCTGGCATTACAACAGAATGAACAATATTTTCCTGTTACCTTGTAATTTATAGAATGCTGATATTTCTCTTCCAATAAAAATGAGACTCAATGGTTTATAAAGTATGAGCTGAATATAGGCCTCTCTGAACTGAAAATGTTCCCAAAGAACGTGGCAGTTCATGTCGTTTAGCTACTTCTATCTTCAGACAGCAGATAAAAATCTCTTAATATCTTTCATTTCTGTTATATGAAAATTGTTTAACTTATTTAATACTACAAATAACATTTATTTGAAGCATGCAGGCCTCTGTTCGATTCCTGTTATCTCCTCCTTTATTCTCCACCATAGACAAATGGCATAGCCATGAATTCCCAAGAAGAAACACATCCAGTAAATATTTCAGAAAATAACACAGAATTTAGTAAAACCTCTCTCTTTGTAACATAAACCATTTGCTACATACACTCTTCCCTGAAATAAGGGTCAAATGCAATACTTAACTCAGAGGCCTTATCTAAGATTCATCAAATATTTGAATGATTATGACCTACTGTAGCACTATGAGATATACTCACAAGGCAAAGTGGCAGAAACTATCTATCTTCTATACCCAGGAGTTGTTAATGTGGTTCTTCTAGAAAAAAAAGAAAGCTAAAAATAATCATACCTGTAAATTTATAATAATTCATAAATACTGAAATATCTTTCCATTGCAATTTTTGTTTAGCTGTTGAAAGTTTTACTATTGAATTAATGAACAATAAATATAAGAAGGAGGCAAAGCAAAATGGAGATGACATTGTCACCTTCATTATTATTGTTATTGTTAGTGCCTCAGAAAAATAATTAAAAATTGGAGTTCTTATGGGACTAAAACTTATTTTTTACTTTTAGAGATTAGAAACATAGACTTATATGTACAACCTTTGGATTAAGCAAAATTTCAGAACTTAGGCAATAAAAACAGAGGACAAAATTAAATCTTATCAGACTATTGATAGATACTCTGATTTAATTCTGTATTTTGAACATTGATGATGAATTTAATAAAATATGTAAACATAACTTACATGAAGGTGATTAAATGCTTAGGTCATTTCTTCAAGTAATATTTATTAAAAATAGTCTACTCGAGAAGGCTTTTAAGGTGAGAGGTCAAGCTGCCAGCATTCCCTCCAAATGTTTTTGTTATAGAAGAAAATCAGGAAATGCCAACCTCAATGACAGATATAAAATAACCCCATATCACAGACATGAAGACATCAGTACTGAAACTTTACAACTTAAAATAGTCGATAATTTAATTTTTAAAAAGTTTCAATGACAAAACGATAATACTTTGTTTTATTGTATAAGTGACAGTAAAAACCAATGAAAATAATAAATATTATGAAATCTTTATGGTAGACCTCATGCTTCATGCAAGTACATATCAGAAGCTGCTTCCCAATGCAATGGCAGTGTTCTTTAAGACCAATGGATGAGAGGATAATACAATTTATACAAAGTTGTATAGCTTTTTGTATGTTTAACAAAAGTGCCAATTGTACTTTCATGGCAAAGACTTTGGATCATTTCTTTACTATTAATTTTTAAAAGAAAAATTAAAACAATAAATTCAACTATTACTAGAAATTCCATAATGATATCAATAAATGTAATGATATATTTATTAATAAGTTGAGTGTATCCTACATTTTAGCTTTCTGAAAATACCATTTTCCAAAAATTAAAGAATATATATTCACATATATATATATATGTGAATATATATACATATATATGTCATCTATCCTGTTTTTCTTTACTCCTTTACTGTGTTTCACCTTATTTTGTTAACAGTATGAAAGTACAGTGAAATTCTTTTACTTATAAGAGCAGACATTTATGTGGGAAAATAAAATTCCTAAGTGTGTTAGTAAACATTAACTTGGAGAGTTAGAGATTTAATTGATGTATACTGAACTTGCTATTAGTCTAGCTAGAAGCAAGTTATTTCTGTCTGCACTACTTTTCATTATTGCTTCTTTGTAGGAACTAGTGCCTGCTGCTTCATATAAATGTGTGACAAAGTTAAAGAACACAGTATTAAAAGTCATTCAATTTTCATCTGCTATTTCCCCTTTGATGTTTACACACAAATGTATTCTTCCTAAACTTCATAGTTCAAAAAGATTGCTGTTTCACCAGAAATTTTGGAAGCCCACATTCAGATTCTGATTTGAGAATAGAAGAAAATTTATATTCCTTATTTATTTATCTAATGTCCAAGCATCATCACCCATGATATAAATTACTTGAAATCCCTTGCAGCTTTTTTTGTAGTATGCCTAAGCTTATTATTAATTTACCTTGTTCTTCCTAGGTGCAGAGTGAAGGAGACGATTCAGTCATATATCACATAAACAATTAAAACTATCCTCTGGCTGTAAGCTTTTGAAATGATGAAGTGCTAGTAGAGGGTGAGCTGTCCTTGAATTACTTTCACTGGTAAGTATTAGACAGCATGATGAATTTTTTACAAACCAGGCATTTGGAATAGTATCTCCAAAGCTGTGTCAGCTGCCTATTTATCTTTATTATGGCCTAGAAACTGATTGCAAAAATACAATGTTAGTACATGCATTACATTAACAACAATTATGGGCATCATTTTTTTTCCTTAAAGATGAATTAAGTAAAAGTTGAACTTTCACAACAATACCATTGCTTTCTTCCCACCCCAATATGAAAATGCAATCTCAATGTAAATATGCAACAGTAGTTAAAATAAAATTATAATGTTTTATGCACACAGACAAATCCTTATAAAGCAATGTTATAATTTGCATTATAAAGGATAAATGACTCCCTAAGTATTTCAGAACACAGACATGCTTAATATTTTATATAAAAATACATATTGATATACTTTTAGTGAGTGAACATAATTATCACTAGTGCAAGTAACCCACATAAGAACAGATTTTCTCTTATTTTGTATTATTCTTCTAATTTTCATTGAGCGTATATGTAGGCTAATATAATTCAATCTTACTGTCATCTGAAAAATTGATATTTTAATTCAAAAACAAGTACTTTAATAAATCCTGCGATAGTTATCATGTATTTGTAATACAATCAAATGATTTTGAGGCTGGAAGGAAGACTCAGATCAAAAACACATAGAGTATATTTTAAAAACTATCTAGGATAAAAATTCACCTTTTGGTGAATTTCAAGGAGACAATTTCAGTACTAAGTTACATAACTTATATAGAGTCTCACGGTTGAAACTAAGTCTAGAGGATGCTCTTTTGATTCCAATTCACAATTCTTGCCAATTTACAATTTATAATCACTCTTTGTTTCAGAGCGTACATTTGTCTCTGATGGGTTCTGTTTATATTATGACATTAGGTTAACTTTGAAGAAATCTTCATTTACATCTATCATTATTAATATCAAACATTTAAAGATTAACAAAATATAACATGTGTTTTTTCAATAGGTTTTTTAATACTACCAGATTATTATTATGAGTGATGATATTTTTATGTAAATGAATATACTAAAAGTAATTAACTAAACATACAGAGACATCTATATACATGTATATGTACACATATACATATCTGCAAAATTCACTTTTCAACTATTTGCCACTCTAATGGGATACCTTTTTTTTTTAAAGATTTTATTTATTTATTTTTAGAGAGGAGAAGGGAGGGAGAAGGAGCAATGTATGGTTGCCTCTCACATGGCCCTCATTGGGGACCTGGCCCACAACCCAGGCATGTGCCCAGACTGGAAATCGAACCGGGACCCTCTGGTTCCACTCAAGCCACTGAGCTACACCAGCCGGGCCAGGGATACCATTTTTAACAAAATTATATGAACATGAAAATAACTTAGAAGCAAATTTAGAACGATCTGTGTTCATTGTGTACCAAGTGAAATTGAAAATTTAAACTGTGATGAAAATAAACAAAGAGGCGTGACTTTTCATATATGAGTCTATGCACTAAGACTATTTGATATTTAAGGAATACTAAAGGTTAGGTGCTTATAATTACTGTCAGATTAAGTTTTATATTTGTACTTCATACAAATTAAATTTTTTGTTCTGCTTTGTCTTGCTTAAAATAATGTTCCTGGTTAGACTAGTGTAAATTCATTTCAAAGGACAAACTATGAGAACCTCTGATTTTAATGAGACTTCTCTAATGACATAGTTTTTTATCTACTGTATTCAGATCACCCAATCTTAGACTCATTTTTGTCAAACCTTCTTTGCTTAGTTAACTTTTGTTTATTTCTTTTTTGGTCCTTACCTTATAGTTGTAGAGACTGCATCACTAATTCTAAAGTCATCACCATCATTTACAAGCTGAGGAACTTCAAATAATCAATTCACTTCTTTGAAAAGAATGTATAAATCAAATTGACATCATTACAATTAGATGTATTTGTATAAAAGATGTCTGTAAAATAAACTCTAGCTATAAAAATTACTATATTAAATTAATATTGAAATTGATGCTAAATAAATATACTAATATTACCTGTGATATTTTCCATTCTTAAATATCTAGCATTCATTTCAAATTTTAATAATTAATATATCTGAATTATATCAACTATATTCCAAGAAAAGTAACTAGTCATAAAAGAAAGATTGTTTTACACAATGAGTTTTGAGACTATTGTTTGAAAATTCATTCAATTCTTAGGGAAAACTGAAGTTACAATATTTTATTAAAATATTTGATTAAAAATACAGTCACAATTTCTTGATTAGACATCAAGGGAATAATGTAACATGAAAAAGAGACTGAAGGGAAGAAGAAAGGAGTAAAGATAATAAGATAGGAAGAAAGGGAGGAAAGAAAGAAAGAAGGAAGGGAGAGGGTCAGTGAGGGAGAGAAAGAACAGAGGAGAGGATAAACAAGAATGCTTACAGGTGGCAGAGTTGTGTACCTGTCCCTCTGGGGCTGTCTCCTCACTGCTGCTTCTTAACATATCAATCTCCTACTGACACAAGTATTATACCTATAATCACTTCAATAGCATGTGATTTTAATGAAAATAATTAGTATCTGTCAATAATGACACTGCTGTTGAATTCAAAATTGGAAAATGTGTGGTCTTTTTTTTTTTAAGATTTTATTTATTTATTTTTAGAGAGAGGGGAAGGGAGGGAGACAGAGAGGGAGAGAAACAGCAATGTATGGTTGCCTCTCACATGGCCCTCACAGGGGACCTGGCCTGCAACCCAGGCATGTGCCCTGACCAGGAATCGAACCAGGACCCTGTGGTTCCCAACCTGCGCTCAATCCACTGAGCTACACCAGCCAGGCAGAAAACGTGTGGTCTTGATAACCACTTCTCCTTATCACCTAAGTCTCTTCTAAAATGGTTTTTGAAAAACATTAACTGCACAGTTCAGGTATTAATAGTTTTAGTCCCTCAAAACAATAGTAAAAAGACAACTAATCTCTGATTCCATGCAGTACGTTGAAAGAAGAATAGCATGTTTATTCTTATAAATGAGAAAAAAGCAGATAAACTACTAAATTAAAACTCGTCTTGAGCCCATCAGAGAGACAAGATCCCAGGGCAATGAAGTAGCCAGCAATGAAAAGATGACAGCCCCCTGTCAAAGGCAGACAAGACAACACTGGAGCCGTAGGACAATAGTGACTGCGTCAGCTGAGGCAGATCATAGGATAAAAGGACAGAATCATAGGCAAGTAGGTGAAGACATATCCTAAAATTTTAATGACTATCAAGAAGCCAAGGATAGACTAGTGCAATATCATAGCAACCCTGGGATTTCCACCCAAAAATGGAAGTTTACATTCACTCAAAGGCTCTTTTTCTCACATTTCCATCTGCTGCTCAAAACTAGGTGAGGACAGGGCAGGAGACGAGAGAAGAGAAGAGGGCCCTCTGTGGTTGTGCCGTCAAGTGGGAGGAGATAATTAAAGTCAAGCTCCCAGCAAGATTTCTGATGGTTTTCACATGTTAATTACAAAATTTGCATGGAGAAACAAACAAACAAGGAGAACTTAAATAATTTTGCATTGGTGAAGGTCATCGAAAGAGGTAACCCCAGTGTGACCTGTGACCTGGACTCAGGCAATTGGAGTTTCCTCAATCCTTTTTCTGTGCTTGGAAATGGTGCTCCACTTGCTTTATATGCTATAAGTTGTCTACAGACACAAAACTGAGGTAGAAACTATGGTGACAAGACTTTCTGGATTGAACATTTCACTCAGTCCGTCTGTGTGATAACTGAATCCAGCTAAGGTCCTGTAACAGGGTGCAGCCAAGCCGGGGGGGAGGGGAGCCCAAATAGGGATTTGTAATCGGGTCCAGAACTCAAGGTGTCCAGGAAATATTAGAAAAAATATATAGGATGTCCTCACCCCCACAAGTCTGAGCTGGGGGGATGGGACACATGGAGTGGGGCCATTCAGAGCTGTTTTGTATAGCAGCAGCTTTGCAGCTAACCTCTAGCATGGTCATTTAACATATCCATAACCTTTAACTGGTTTCATGGATATGCTAAATAGCTGTGGCCTTGCTTTGAGCCAGGGGGATGGAAGTGACTCCACCCAAGATGTAACTAGGAGGCAACTCCCCCTGGTCACAGTGCCTGCATGAGAGTTTGGAGATGATTGGCTCCATGCCATGGGGCCACACCTGCCCAGAGTTACCATGCAGCTTTAGGGCTCCCTTTGCCATGCAGCTTAGGAAGCTAGGAAGCAAGACATAGCAGTGATGCAGAGCTCTGTCTTAGCAGTTTGGAAGAAAGCAGGAGAGAAGCTGTGGAAAGGAAGGGCAGGACCACGAGGATTTGGAGGAGCTAGGACCACATGGAGATCCCTGTGGCAACACAGCTGATGGTGCCGGAACGAAGGTGCTGCCTGAGCAATGGACTTCTACTTCTTTTTCCTGAGATACTCCACCCCAGGCTGGGCAGAGGGGAGAGAGAAGAACTGTATGCATCTGTGGGTATTCTAAAGAACTTTAGTATCTTAAGGAAGATATTAAGTCATTACTCTAAGTCTGTATAACTTGTAAATAAATAATTCCTTTCTTTTCACCAATCTCTGGCATTGAGGAACATCTTTCTTCCTGTGGCGGGAAAAACTGATCTAGTATGGAGGGAAACCCCGGAGAAAAAGGGGGAGTCCTTTCAGTAATAGTATATTGTTTACTGCCCCCGCCCCCGAGTCTGTTCTGTAAGAGTTCTATGTGTACATGACCTCTATATAAGGCCTCTAGATATATTTCAAAGTTTTGGCAGGTGGGTGCAGAAAACTACTCATTTTGTGGCTAACCAAGACAAGCCTCATAAGTAAATCTCCTTACTTATTAAATTTCCACCTACCAATCTCATGATCTGCTTTTTCCTTTGATTGCTCCCTGTACTTAGCATGCGCAGTCCAGTTTCGGCTTGTACCCTGAAGCTCTTGAGGATGTTGTGACCTAACATTTTAAAAAGCAAGAGCAAATTGGGAAATTTAATTTTAACCTGCAGAAATAAATTTAGTGTGCTACTGTCAAAAGGGTAGATAAATTATTCAGTTAATTGAATAGAAACTCCAGAAATAGATTCTCACACACACATACACAGAGTCAATTCATTTTTGACAAAGATGCCAAGGCAATTTAATTGAATGCAGAAAGGTAATCTTCTTAATAAAAGGTATAGAGACAAGCACATAGTACTATGAAATAAAAATCAACACTGACCCATACTCTCAATACAAAAAATTAACCTGAAGTGGATCACATGCTAAATGTAAAATCCAAAACCATTTATGTTCTAAAGAAAATATAGGAGATAAATTTTGTGACTTCAGATTGGGCAAAGATATCTTATGACAAAAAAAGATTAACTAAAAGGGAAAACATTAACTAAAGTTAAAATTTTTCTTTTAGAAAGACACTGTTAAAAGTATGAAAATATAAACTAGATTGGAAGAGTATACACATATATTCTTTCATCTGTATAGATGAAAATACTATACTATATATGTATACTATATATACATATAGTATATGTATATATACTTTCTATATATACATATAGTATATGTATATATACTTTCTTCTAAATACTATACTATATGTATACTATATATACATAAGAAAGTATATGTATATATACTTTCTTCTAAATACTATACTATATGTATACTATATATACATATATAGTATATGTATATATACTTTCATATATGTATGTATATGTATATGTATATATACATATACATATATGTGTGTATATGTATATGTATATGTATATATACATATATAGTATATGTATATATACTTTCTTCTAAATACTATACTATATGTATACTATATATACATATAGTATATGTATATATACTATGTATATATACTAGTATATATACTATGTATATATACTAGTATATGTAGTATATAGTATATATACATATACTATATACATATATAGTATATGTATATATACTTTCATATAGGTATGTATATGTATATGTATATATACATATACATATATGTATGTATATGTATATGTATATATACATATATAGTATATGTATATATACGTTCTTCTAAATACTATACTATATGTATACTATATATACATATAGTATATGTATATATACTTTCATTAGAAGTTGTTTGAACTCTATATATGTTTTTTGTGATTTAATTGTTACTTTATTGAACATCTGGAGTTTGTGATAATTTATATCACAATCAAAAGTTACTTGTGACAGAGCAAAAAAAGATTTGACAGGATCTCAAGACTAAACATTATTATTTAACCACAGAAAGTAATCTGCCTTTATTTTGAAACCCAAATTATTTTGTTTGTTTTGTTTTTGTGTGTATATATATATATATATATATATATATATTCAAATATATTCAACAAATACATTAATATATTTAAGAAATGTATACATATTTAACAAATATATATTTAACAAATATATATTTAGCATATATATTTAAAATCAATATCCAGAAAAATATAAATAACTCTGACAACTTAGTATTAGTGTTACGGAAAATTCACTCACACGCGGTGGAGATGGCAGAGCACGACACTTTATTACACATGTGGGCTCAGAGGAGAGATTCCAAATCCTCAGCCCCGAACAAAGGAAAGGGATTGGCTTATATACATTCAGGCAGTGGTGGGAAACTACATGGCAAAAGCAAATTACAGGATCCAGGAGCGGAAGTTAGGTTAGCTACCTTATTTGGGAGACAAAGAACAGAGGCTTGGGATGAAGGTTACAGAGTACAAGAACATTCAGAGATAGAACCCAGAGGTTGTACATCATTCGTCCCCCCCTTCTTTTGCAGGCGGGAGGTGTTTCTGCAGTTCAGCAGCACAGAGGTTGCCTGTAACATTAATAATTAAAATATATACATCAGGAAATAGAGAAAAGGTTTGAACAGAGACCTCACCAAGGGTGTTATACAGATAGCAAATACATGATGATACTCAACACGATTAGCCATCATGGAAATGAAAATTTAAATCACAATAGATACAACTAAAACCTATTAGAATGTTTAAAAATGTTAACAAGCAAAAAAATGTTGCTGGTGTAAGAGCAGCATGGCATAGCCACTTGGGAAAACAGCTGGATGGTTTTCATACATTCTGCAGCCCACTCCCAGACCTTTAGTCAATAAAATTGAAACATGGTCACACATACACATACAGAAAACCCATATGTGAATTTTTATAGTGGCTTTACGCACAATTAACAAGCCCTAGAAATCAAAGAAATGCCTCTCAAATGGTGAATGGAAAAACAAATTATGGTATATACCTACCATAAAATACTACTAAGCAATAAAAAGGAATTAACTACTTCTGTATCTACCAGTAAAACATAACCATAATTAAAAGTAAAAGAAGGCATATACAAAGTCTAGATAATACATAATTTCATTTTTATGACCTCTGTAAAAGGCAATAATTACTCCCAGTAACAGTAAATTAATCAATGCTTGTCCAGGGCTAACGAAGTGGGAGGTGACTGCGAAGGGGAACTTTAAGAACTGGTGGAGATATATTGTGCTTCAACTATGCTGGTAGTTACACAACAATTATTTGTATCAAAATGTATACAAGGTATATCAAGAATGGTAAATTTTACAACATGTAAATTATACCTGATTTTTACCTAGGTCTAATTTATACTTTAAAAACTTGCTCTATGTCATGACTTACAATATTTCCTGACATAGAATCATATAGCTTCTCCTACCAACTTAACCACATTTAGCCTTCAGCACAGAAAAGTAATTAAACTTTTTCTTATTTGTATAATTTGATATATATTAACTTATGCATTTTAAAATATACATGAATATTATTTGAATTATTTTTAAATAGACTAAGAAAATTATGGCTCAGGTCTGGAAAAGGAAGGAAAATCCCAGAGAATGACCTGATTTCGTTGAGATTGGCAGTTGGACCAAATCCATTTGTATTTGCTTGATTGGAAGAACATATAAGCAGCATTAGCTGGCCCTAAGAGAAAACGAACTTCTGAGTAAGCTGGGAAGATGCTGCACAGTGAGGGTAAGGTTAAGGTCTCTCTGACTTCTAGGTGGAGGAATCTGATGCCCATGTAATCAGCAATAATGTACTTCCTGTCCAGCTCTGAAGTTGGATACTTTTTCCTTAGAAGACAAGTCAGTGTTACCCACGAAGACACATACACCAGATGAAGAGCTTAGACTCAGTTTATAGTAACCTTCTGCTGCCCACCAATGGTCTCAGATATTTTACTTTCAATCCAGGGACATCAAAAGTTTTCGATTTTTGTCAATTATTTCTAAAATATCTTTACAAGTAATCTGCTGTGGCAGGCTTTGTTAGAACCTCATCGCATGGGGCAATAAAAGCTATCAACAAGGAAAAAAACAACAAAGAATTAAATAGGTTTTATAGTAATCATTATTTTGTACCCTGACTTCAGATCTGCCCAATAATAGCTTAAGGATGATGCGCAAACTTGAAATTAAATCTAAAGGAACATTATAATATGAGCTATTGATTTTCTAACTAATTTGAAGGTTATGTCAATATAAAAATTTTAGAAAATCCAAAATTAATATTAGTATACTTCTATATTCTGTGCAACAATGCATATATATACATATACTGTATATTATATACAGTTTATATATGTGTATACTGATTCATATATATATATATCAGATTTTAGAAGTGTAGCTCTGATAAATATATTTAAAGATTTTTCCTAAAATATCATAAAAAGGGATTTAGAGATTGAGCTATTATCAGTGGATATATACAGAAATATAATGTATCTTCAGTAGTTTCAAAAGGGAGGATTAAAATCACACAGCATACCGGGAATTCTTATCTAGAGAATAACTTAAGAAGTAGTTCACAGGATATTGAACACACAACACTCCAATTATTGGCTGGTAATGAACCACAGCTTTGCAAATCAGTAAAAAAGTTATTTCCAGGCTGGCAATGATGCATTACCTGGAGAAATGATTAATTTCCTTCAGAGTTCAAACTCTATACAATTATCTACATTACCTATATTTAAAGCTGGCTTGAGTTAGAAACAATGGGATATTTACATCTGAGAACAGATTACTTAAACTTGCCTCAAAGCCCATTTGCATGCTATCCTCACTCATGTTTCCTCATAAATCAGTGAGCAGGAAAACACAGGCTGCATAGCCCCAAGGTAACTCGATTATATTACTTCAGGAGAGCATGCACTTGTTTCTCTTCACTCATGGTCTCGAAACAAAAGCTACAGCAGCACTGGCAGAGTACTGTGAGGTTAAATGATCAATTAGTCAAGCAGAAAATTAGGTCAACCTGAATGACAATTTCAAAGGAAACTTCAAATAATGTTACAAATAACCTTTTCTGACTATCCCTCACCTTTGTTTTACATAATTTAATAATTTAACCATTGTATTACAAGAAAGCAAAGCTTTATTTTGTTATTGCTGTCTACATTCTTGCTGTTACTATTATAAATGCTAGCAAGACGACTGTTTACTTACACTGCTGATTATAGGGACACTTCAAAACACAATGTCCTTGATGATCACCACCATCTCATTTTTTCTTCCTTTTTTTCCAAAATGTGTAAAGCATAAACACCAGGGAGCGTACAGGGATTGTTCAGCATGTACAACCTGTAGTGTGGAAAGGCAGTGTTCACATACCAGTTACTCTGATTTTAAATCCTGAGTACCACAGCTTGCTTTTTTATAACCAATGAAGAGTTCGTCTTTTTATTCTACACTGTTTTTATCTCCGTTGCTAGAATACATGTAATCTTAAACTCTGATTGCTCCAAGATCAAACACAAGATTCATTAAATATTGAATACAGGAAATAAACCAATAATTTGGTATTTTAGGTATTTTTTGTGCACTTAGACATATATTGGAGAATTCGTATTTTGCAATATTATCTGTCTCCTCTAATTTCCTTTTTGATTCTTATAGACTCACATAACATTTCACACAGAAATGTGTAATTAGTTTCAGCTTGATCGGCAGCTGGCTGTTATTTCCCATCGGCAACCAAGGAAACGGTAAGTAGCATTTACATGGTGGGAGAATGGGGGCACATGAGGGAAAATGCCACGAACAAGTCTATCAAAATTTAGTTTGGCTTCCTCTTTAAAGTGTTTTGAGTTAATTATGCATTTCTGAAAACCTCAGCCATGATCCCACATGGGAGAAAAGCCTTTGCTTCACACAGCAGGAAAACATTTCAGAACTGTATTTCTCATTACTTGCCAAGAGAGAAAATGTATTAAGATTCATCATTTACTTTCTAGTTTTGAAAAATCAGATTTTGGGCAAATTAAAATGCCATGAGCATAAACATTTCGTTTTTTTTTTCCCTCCTAAATTCGTTAAATATTTTCATTCATATAAAAGAATAAATGACAATTGGGAGGAAACGATTTAACTACACAAAAGTAAATTCAAGTACATCTTAAATGCTTCCAAAGGTTTATTTGAGAGTATTATATATGCATGCAAGGTTTTTAAATTTCAATTTACTTTTAGTATTTATTGATTCAAAAATTCAACTTTTCTATTTCATTTTGAAGTCTATTTTATCAATTTATCCCCAAATCATAATATTGGCCCACACACTGAAACTTTATCTTAAAATAATAGAAACTTCTTATTATCCTCGGCCTAACTGCATGGCATCTGTGGACAAAGCAGACCAATCTGAAGCACATTCCATCAAAAGATCCCATGTCGGTCACTTTTAGAAGAGTATATTGTCTCTAAAATAGCATTTCAAATTGCATCTTCACTATATTTTTGCCTTCCAAAGAAGTAACTTTACTTTTAACCAAAGCTAAAGCATCCCCAATGCTTCTCACTACAATGCAATAGTAACCCTTGATATCCAGTGTGTATTTGGGATATACACATCAAGCATTTGTTTAACCATTTAATCCTAATTTTTATAGGTTCTACGGGCCCTGTTCCTTTTTTATTTTCTTTTTTATCATCAGACACAATTACCAAAATCTGTCCCTAGTACCTTCATTAGTCACTCATTTTCTCTTGCCATTTCAGTTTTACTCACACATTTATGGAGCTATTATCTCAAAAGTCACCAACAACTTCTTACAAACCAAAGTCAATCCCCTAACTTTTTTTGTCACCATTTTAAATTTCCTTTTAGCGTTTGTTCATTACCTCTGTAGCAAGTGACAACAGATTATGTTACTTGAGTTCCGATTGTTCCTTTTATGACTGCTCTTCCTCCGCCCCCCACTACACAAATGCAGTGAGACCTCCAAATCACTGCCTTTACCATTTCTCCTCCCATTTCATGTTTGCCAATGTAGAGACTAGCATCTCTTGTTGTTAAGCTGTTAACACCATTTGACTACAAAAGATTACCAAATTTATATCAATCATGTGAACATATCATAAACAAATTTTTGACTGCCTAATGGTACTGTTCAGTAAAATATCTTACTGGCAAATAAGATAATATACCTAATACTGAATCAATCATTTAATTTCTAAGTGATTTATCATATTTCTACTTTTTAATTAATAATGCTTTCACTCTGGTATCAATGTATGAAACATTGAATCATTTTCCATGTAAACATAGCAACTTTTGAACAAATCTATCTATATATATATGTATACACATATATATTCTTCAAAAGCTGCTATCGACATGGAAAATGTAAGTGTATATTTATGCATATCCATTTACATTGAATATATACACATAAATATATATACATTTCAGAAATTTGAAATATACAAAAACTAGAAGAAAATAATTCTGTAAATACACCAATCACTAACATGATCTCATTGATATAACTTCCCATTAAAAAATGCACAATGAAAAAATAATTGCACTACTCAAAAGTCATAGTAATTTCTCAGGTACTGGGCATTTATCTAAGAAAAATAAGACATTTCATTTTATCCTCCACTAATTGCATGTCATTTGTGGACAGCAACACAGAGCAACAAATCCACAACATTTTCTTTTTTTTTTTTTTTTTAAGATTTTTTTAAATTTTTATTTATTTTTAGAGAGAGGGGAAGGGAAGGAGACAGAGAGGGAGAGAAACAGCAATGTATGGTTGCCTCTCACATGGCCCCCACTGGGGACCTGTCCCGCAACCCAGGCATGTGCCCTGACTGGGAATTGAACCAGGACCCTCTGGTTCCCAGCCCGCGCTCAATCCACTGAGCTACACCAGCCAGGGCCCACAACATTTTCTTTACTAAGACCTTCTCCCGGACTATAAGAATTGGGAACGCCACCTCTTCCACTATGGAGTTTTTAGAAAATTAGTGGACAAATGCCAATTATATAAATTTATAGGTTCAAAAGTCATCTTCATACTAAATGTAATTCAAAAGACAGTTGTCTCTGCTAAAACATGTTTTCCAGCTGGTTATAAAATAAAGACTATAGGGTATGTTTCTTAATCTTGACTATATTATCACCCAGGGAGCTTTAAGAAATCCCAAAGGCCAGAATGACTATGCTACTTCAGAATGCCTAGAGGTGGGACAAAGGCATCAGCATTTTCATACTTTCCCAGGTGATTTTTTCAAGAGTCAAAGATAAAAACCCCTTTTCCAGGCCTGGCTGGTGTAGCTCAGTGGATTGAGCACAGGCTGTGAACCAGTGGGTTGCTGGTTCGATTCCTAGTCAGAGCACATGCCTGGGTTGCAGGCCAGGTCCCCAGGGGGGCCACGTGAAATGCAACCACACATTGATATTTCTCCCCATCTCTTTCTCCCTCCATTCTCTTCTGTCTAAAAATAAATAAATAAATAAATAAATAAATAAATAAATAAAATCTTAAAAAAAAAAAACCTTTTCCAGGAAAAATAGTGTCAATTTATGTATTTTACCTTACCACTCCTACAGTGAGTTGAGAGGTTTGAGGTGCTGTGGTTTTGTTTGTTTTTGTCTGGAGCGGTAGAAAGCTGTAATCTCACATGTGTGACATATCTCAGGGTCTGGATGATTTTGTTGGGACAATTTTGCTGCTGACAGCAGGGAAGATTCCTGCCAAAGTTTCTCACTCTTGGCACTGCTGGCATTTTAGACCAGATGATTTGGGACACCAGACTGACAATCAGAAATGTCTCCAGACATTGACAAATGTCTGCTGGGGAGAAAAACCCCTTCTATCATGAGATGCACTGATGTGGATTCATGGAAGAAAATACTAAAACAAAAACCAAAAAAGAATTGTGCTTGAATGAGAAAAAGTGACTAGATCACATTTTCTATCAGGTAAGTATGGAGAAATTCTCACTGAGAATAACATTATATGAGATCTAGTGAATTAAAAAAAGAAAAGTACTAAATTATGATACATGATCTATTGTTAAACATACCTTGATATTAAGAATGGTAAAAAATTTAGAAAATGTAGAGTTGAAAAATCAACAAAGGCCAATATATTAAATATTTTACATACTGCAATATGCATGCCTTTTAAAACTTTAAAATTTATACATAGTGTATATAGATTTTAATTACATTTAAAATATCACATTGCATGAATTATTTCATAATTTACCTTCACTTAATTTTATATTGTGATCATCATGCCAGATATAGTGGCCATTCATATTTTATTAGAATGTAACTCAATACCTTAAAATACATAAAGCCGTCTTTAGTATTTTCCTCATTATAAGGTCTAATTATAGGATTTCTTTAAACTTTGGCAAGTGTTATGTCCATGCTACAGATTCTACTCATAGCTAATTTAGAAAAAAAATCTCATGTTTAAAATAGCATGCTATTGACATGAAAGTTAATAACTTGCATTGACTCCTCTTGTTAGCTTTTCTACAGTAAAGAATTATAGCAATGTGAGGATCCTCTATTCTCTGAATTCTCCATTTATCTCTATCCATCACAGGTTTAGAACACAACAGCCTAAGGGATCTATCAAACAAAAGCATACTGTTAATTATTGGAATGCTTTATCCTTAAACCTTGAAATGAAAACTCCAAATATAGTCAATTCTAGTTCTGACCTTGATGTCCTAAGCATTCAATAGTCCTATATCTTAATCTTGGCCTTTGAAGTTTTGCAACTTTATGATCAGAAAAAGAATGGAGGGGAGAATAAAGAACCTCAGGAATACAGCTCCAAGATACATTTTTTTTTTTAAATACTAGCACACAGCTGGCCTAAATTCTCCACAATTATTTAAGAGAGCCCTCCTGAGTTAAAAGAAACTTTATTCCCAGTTTATCACATCAGTTGAATGGAAGGAAACACTCCAGAAGAAGAATACAGTCAAGACAGCGTGAACACAAAGTAATTTTATTAAAAGTTTTCTTAAAGCCCTGACTGGTGTGGGTCTGTGGGTTGGGCATCATCTTGCAAATGGAAAGCCTCCCTCCTCCTGTGCCTCCCCATTTGATTCCCTGTCAAGGCATTTGCCTGGGTTGGACCAGATCCCCGCTGGGGACATGGGAGAGGCAACGGATAGATGTTTCCCTCTCTCTCTCTCCCTTTCCCATTTTCTGGAACTAAATGGATAAAATATTTTTTAAATATTCTTAAATAAGTTACACTTCACAATATATTATAGAAACACAAGCTTTTAATATCTTTGATCATCAAACTGTCATTTTCAACTATTGTCAGTGATGCAAGGGTTCCTGTTGTTAATATTATGCCTTGTAGGCACAGAATAAAGAATATGGGAGCCTGGAATGCTCTTGGAAAAAATGGTCGACCACCATTTGTAGAAACAATAGTAGATGGCCCACATGCCTGATTCTGTCCACTGATTCCTGAACTCCGACTCCGGTACCTTCTTTCTGTGTTGCCTGGGGTAGAGGTCTTTTTCACGCTCTCAGAGGCAATGGCCAAAAACTCTTCAAAGCTACACGGAGTGAGATGATTTGGTTCTCCCTTTGTAACTCCAAAAAATGATTTAGCATTTTCCTGAAAGAGAACTTTTCATGTACTTATAGGATAAACTAGACTCTCCACTTAAACATTTTTTATATAAAAAACATAGTATTCTAAAATAATAAAGCATTAAATAGAATTTTTTCAGATCATTCACTGAAAAGAATCAAATTGAGAAAAGAATTTTCCACATTCTTCAAGTTTTGTAAGAAAGCTTTTTCCATCCTACTTTGAACTTTAGAGATGTCATAATGATTCCAATATTCAGCAAGATAGTTTTAATTTTTGTGAAATTCTGAATTATTCTTTTTCATTATATTTACTTGAAGAGAGCATGAATTCACAAAATAGCGGTAAGTAAAAGGGCAAAAAGGATCCTCATTAAGCTATACAAGTGCAGGCAAAAATCAAGTTCCTTTACTGTGGTCCAGCGTACAAGTACCGGAAGAGCTGTTCTTTCTCTGCTTCTTGCTCTAGTTGTCACGGTTTAAAAAAAAAAAGAAGTTGAACATAAATTTAAGATAAAAATATTCCTCTTTTTCCATACCATAAACCATTCAGTTAATAGTTACGTTCAGCTGTAAACCTGAACAGATAATGTAGATCCATCAGAGTATGTTTTGTTTTTATATTTTAAAATACACTTCTAATTATACTGAAGCTATTATTTAGTTAGACTACTTTATACTGTTAATGGCAAATACAACAGTGGTCACCAGCCTTCTTGTTCTATTGGCAGTCCAGGTGTAGAGTATTGGGAAGCTTGTTGAAAGGATTTTAAAATGATAAGTTCTCTAGGCCATGAATTAATCTGTATGTTAACCTTTCTAAAACACTATTTCCATTTACATCACTTTATGAATAATGAATAATAATGACAGAGCAAGTTCTATTAAAGATTTTAGTGCCTTGGTAGGAGAATCAATTTCCCACTTATAAATTAAAATCACCATTCATACAAGCTGTAACAGTCCATACTAGTGCATTTCTAAAATGTATGAAAACTTTCTTTCTCCTTGAGAAGATTTTTTCCTCAGTGATATCATATAATGAAACAGAAGATTTCAATTATTATAGTACCATTATTTTATTTGTTCATTGGGAAAATGTAAAATTTTATACATGGGAAAAATAAATTGCAATAGAATTATAGTAATTATCTACTTATCAATTTCGGTAACATAACAGTAATTGAAATAAACAATATCTAATCAAGTGGTAATTATAGAATAGGCTATACTAACAAACCCATAGAATATTCATGCATTAAAAGTTTGCTCATAAATATTTTGTACACATCAGCAGTCGCAGCTGCTGCTTCACCGAGGAATGGCCCTGACCACGTCACACTGGGCACGCATCAGCGACCCCTATCACGACCGGCAGAAACCTGCCTGCAAGTCCCGTTCCCAGACACCAGCAGTGAAGCTGCAGATGGAGCGATGAGACGACAGGCTGACGCACACGGGAGATGACACTGAAACCGCCCAAGAGCAGAGCTGAGAGACGGCTTGTCGCCGGAAATCCCTTAGCGCCCCTTCCCCACAGCTCCCCAGACAAACTGGCCAGGGCACCTGGGATGCTAAGAGGGTACTGAACGCAGAAGCCTGCCATCTTCTCAGGTGTGTGGACTCCTGAATGAACCTCTCCTTTTCTTCACCAGCACCTGTCTCACGAGTTGGTTATCGCTGTGGCAGGCCGCTGAAACTCGGTTTCGGTTATACTACTGTATACATTAATTAAGTCATAATTAATCTCATTGCCTTAAGTTTCTTTTAAAAGACTATTAAATCAAATAATTAAAAGGCATCTAGTGGGACATCTGCTTCCAGCTGTGATGGAGTAATAGGTATTGGGCCTACGGTGATGGAGTAGCTAATATTGGACTAGCACTCCACATTAAAAAAAAAAAAAAAAAAAACAAAAAAAAACTGAACAAAATATGTGATGTAACTGCTTTGAATCAACAGAAAATATAAAAATGTGACTCAGAGGAAAACTGATAGAACCCCATTATTCTTCTGGCTTTCTAACTGCAGAAATATTAGGTCTTTGGATGAAAGATTCTAAGTGCTTCCCAGACAAGGTAAAACTAGAAGAGTTCATCATCACCAAGCCATCATTATATCAAATGTTAAAGGAAACTATATGAGAAAAATAAAATCAAAACTATGAACATTAAAATGGCAACAAATTCACAACTATCAACAACTGAATCTAAAAAACAAACCAAGCAAACAAGCAGAACAGGACCAGAATCAACAATGTTCATCATTTGGAGGTGTCTCAGCTGGGAGGGGAAGGAGGAGAATGGGGGAAGAGGTGCATGGACTAAGAGGTACAATAAGCCAGGTGGTGAAAGACAAAACCATATGATCTCACCTATAAGCGGAACCTAATCAACAAAATAAACAAGCAAGCAAAATATCACCAGAGACATTGAAATAAAGAACAAATTAATGGTAACCAGAAGGGAGGAGGGAGGGAAATAATGAGGGAAAATAGGGGAAGAGTTGTCAGGGAATATGTATACAGGATTCATGGACAAAGCCATATGGGATAGGATTGAGGATGGGAGGTAGGAAGGGGTGGGGCACCTGGGCGATTAATAGGGGGAAAATGGAGACAACTGTAGTTTAACAACGGTAAAAAAATAAATAATAATAATAATAATAATAATAAAAAGAAGTACAAATTGGTGGGTAGAAAATAGGGTAATGTTAAGAACAGTATAGAAAATGGAGAAGCCAAAAAAATTATATGCATGACCCACGGACATGAACTAAGTGGGTATTGCTGGAGAAAATGGAGGTACCAGACAGAGAGGGGCAAAGGAAAAAAACTGGACAACTGTAGCATAATCAATAAAATATGTTTAAAAATAAATAAATAAATTCCAAGCTCAAAAGCACAGTCCCTTTTGAGGGACTAAACAATGGAGGCACAGGTCAGAGCTGGGGACAGAGACGTGTCTGTAATCTATGGGATGGAGACTAGAGCAGAAGGAGCTGTGAAAGAGAGGGAGGGGGTCAAAAAGAAAGGCAGAAAACTGTACTTGAACAACAATTTTAAAAAAAGTCGTCTTTAAGGCCATTTCCTGTGAGTGCTTGTGGAGGATGCAATACATTGTCATGGTAAGACACAAGGCTTACCAGAAAGTGTCTGCTACACAGTTAAATCTAGAATATAGATCATAAAGGTCGGATTTAAATTGATATTCTGTTAGGGAAAAGCTTTGAAGTGACCAAGGTATTTACCTCGCTTCTTCAATTAGGTCAAAACTGTGCCTCCTCTGAAGGAAATGCGTCCTTTAAATTCCTTACTCCTTTACATGAACCCCTGGTAAAAGACACACAAGATGCAGCGAAAGTACTAATTCTTAGAGGAGAAATTAGACCCTTTCTTATATTGAGAAAGAAGAAAGGTTTAGAATCCATGATGTGATGGATTGTTAATGAAAAAGAAAAGCTAATGAAAACCAAAATAAGTAGAAGAAAAAGCATTCTAAAAAACCAAAATCGAGTTCCTGGAAAGATTTCATTAAACAGTTAACACCAGAAGCAGTGACCGAGGGGAAAAGAAAAGCACACATGCGCACGTCATACACGCACGAAGTGCCGCTATCAGGAGTGACAAGGGATGTCACTATCACTCCACAGACATTGAAAAGACAAAAACGAGATAACTACAATTAAAGTCATGTTCATAATTTTGCCACCATAAAGGGAATGAATGAATCCTTAAAAAACAAAACTTAATGAAGAGGAAAGAAAATATGAATATTCCTATAGTTAGCAAATATATCAAATCAAGTATTTTCTCAAAGAGAAAATTCAATGCATAGATAGTTTCACTGGTGACTTCTAGTAAACATTTTGGGAGAAATATCAACAATATAGAAACTTTCACATAATAAAAAAATAGAATGAAATTATTTTCATTCTTTAAAGTATTACCTGGACACCAAAAGCTGACAGATATTATGTGAGGAAAGAATGTTATTCTTCATGAATATAGGCACCATTCAAACAATATTAATGAATCAAATTCAAATAATATATATAAATGCATATTACATGATTATAAGCCCCAAAATACACCAAAATGCTTGGAATCATTTGTCATGAGAACAAAGAAAATTAAAAGTACACTGAGACAATATTACATGCCTACCAGTGTAATTACATTTAACAATTAAAAGAATCCTAATAACAGGCCTGGCTGGTGTAGCTCAGTGGATTGAGTGTGGGCTAGGAACCAAAAGGTCCCGGTTCGATTCCCAGTCGGGGCACAAGCCTGGGTTGCAGGCCAGGTCCCCAGTGAGGGCCATGTGAGAGGCAACCATACATTACTCTTTCTCCCTCCCTTCTCCTCTCTTTAAATAAATAAATAAATAAATAAATAAATAAATAAAATCTTAAAAAAAAAAGAATCCTAATAACAAAATATGGCGAGGTTTGAGACTAATTGGAGCTTTCAAACATCGCTGTTAGAACTGTTAAGTTATAACAACAACTTTGGAAAATAGTTTGACACTTTCTTAATTTAAATATACAGTCACCATATGATCCAAGAATTGCACACCCCAGGCATTTACCAAAGAGAAATGAAAACAGATGTACACAGGGAAACAACAACAATAATACAAAAAAACTTTTATATAAACTGTTGTGACAATTTTATGTATAATAGCCCAAACTGGCAAACACTGATATCCATGAACAGATGAATGGATAAACAAATTGGCATTTATACCATGGAACACTGCTTAGCAGTTAAAAAATAAAAAATAAATAAACAATATATTGGCAATAACATGAATTGATTTCAAAGCCATTAAGCTGAGAAGAACCCAAACATAAAAAAGTATACGTTGTATGACATCATTTTCACAGTGAGGAAAAACTGATTATTGTTTATATAGGTTGTATAGTATGTAAGTGGAAGAAAAGTCAGTGTTAAAACTGTTATTTTTTGGTCCCAGAAAGCTCTTAATCTAAGATAAACATTAAATTATTAGATGATATATAAATGACTTACAAAATACATTTCAATATGCTCTGAGCAATTTGTTAAAAGTGAGCAAATTTAACTATACTAAGCAAATGTAAATAGAATTGTGAGGCAAAAATATGATGTTTATACATTTAGATCTGCTCTGCTGAATATCGTGCAGTCTTCCTTAACATGTGCATCACCGAATAAATATGTGAAATACAAAATACAAGTCCTTATTGTGCAACTATATACAGAACATATTTATAATCATGCTATATGTGCATAAAAATAATGATTTAAAGGACATACAAAATAACACATTTTATAATTGCCATGTAGCTGTATATATGATTCTTCTTTTGTTTATTTTACATTTATCTGTTTTACTATCACTCATTCGTCAATGTTCACACTAGTGCATTTTATGTTTTCTTATAATGCAAAAGTCTGCATAGTATACAAAGCCACAGGCAACTTTAATAATCTGGGAAAGGATAACTATCTCCTAGATGGTACAAATGGTATAATACATAATTACAATCAATCTGAATTGAAAATTTAGATGACTATTTTAAGACTGATGGACTGCTAGCTTACTTTTTTTTTCTAATTTACTCTAGCATTTATAATGCATGCTTATCAGTGAGGCAAAAATTACTTCAAAAATAATTTCCAAGTCTTATTTAGAAAACACATTCAAAATGTGTCATTCAGTAGATTTGGGCACATACTGACAAGAACAATTTTGTACATGTATCTATAGGCTACTTGGTCCATTTTTCTACCTTCTGTTCAAAGGAATACCGCACTCCAAATAGACTGACAGTTACTTATCTAATTTTAATTGGGTAATTATGAGAAAGAATTAGTAGGTTGGGTTGGAGAGAAAGTTGTATTTTGGCACCAGGGAGTCTAAGATTTAATAATAGCCACTTACATGGCTGCTATTAATTGCAGCCACCAGTAACTGAAAACCCTAGGGAAGCCACTGGAATATCAGGATATCAGAAGCTCCTGGTACTATGGCAAGCTCAGCTATAAAGCATTCACTTGGAGCAATGAGCCTCTGGTCCCAGTCAGTTTATCAAAAGTCAACCCAAAAAGGTTTCCTGGGTTCACCCAACTCATAACTCAGTTTTTGTCCTCATTTTGTTTCTCCAAATCACGGGTCAGCAAAATTTTGACCCATACGTCAAATCTAAAGATTCTGAACCTGGGTTCAGCATCAAATTCATTGGAGATTAAATACAGTAATGATTTCATTACCTTTGGGAATTTGGGCACCCACAGCTCATCACATGCAGTGGTCATGTTGAAACAAGCATGTTAACTCAAAATACAACTTCAGAAAAGAATAGGTATATAACATATTCCTTGTTAATTAAGAACATTTCTTTCATTTTTCATGTGGTTCATTTTAGCTTTTTTCTGTTTAGTGCAGGTTTGGCTGTAAGTATCTGAATCTTTAACTAAAAACAGAACATACACACTGCATCATTAAGAGTTGTATGCATGTGTGTTTTGTATATGTGTATTTAACTACTGTGCCTAATCTCTTTTCACATCTGTTACCAGACAGTGAGTTATTTAACTTAGTTTTTGCTTCACTAAGGATTCAATAAGCCTTTTCAAGAAAGCTAAATTTGCTGAACAAAACAATTCTTCTTTCTGGTCTGCATATTCTGTTCTGGAGTTGTTTTATCACAAATGTAAATCTAAATAATATAAACTCATAGATAATATTCTACCATGTATAAGCAAGTACAGATAACCTGATAGTCATGATATGATTTCAAACATGGCAAATATAAATAATAGCAAAAATTGCATCAATTTTAAATTATACAAAGATTAAGAGGCTGTTATTCATAATAAATTTATGACATGTAAAGATTTAACAGATTTACTGTAAAAATTCTAGTGTTTGATATTATCTTCATTTTGTATGCTCTGCCATGTGTATTTTTCTGCTGATATTTGATTTTACTAAATATGTAAAAATACAAGTAAAAGAGAAAAGTAATAAAATTCAGCATTTCACAAAAAATGAACTTGAAGGAGCCATGATGAAAACCCGTAGTTCTCATATACTCCCCTCATCTTCAGTTACCCTCATCTTTAATAACTTGCATTTGTGTTCTGCATTTTTTATAATTGAGAAACGATTAGACATATTATTATTAACTACAATCCATCTGTTACATTAGTGTTCACTCCTTGTCATACAGATTTATGGGTTTTGCCAAATACATAGTATCTTATATTCCCCATTGTCGCATCATTCAGAATAGTTCCACTGCCGTAAAAAGCGCTGCTCTACTTCCACACCCCTCCGTCTATCCCTTACAATATTTTTTCAAGAACCATGTGAGTGATTTAGTCATGTAGTGGACATATTTTTCTGAAGTCTGTTAAGGAAGAAAATACTGATAATGTGTGCTGAAGAGAAAAACATCATTGTCTTCTATATGAGCAATGTAAGAATTAGTGAAGTAAAAACTGTGTTAAGTGTCCCGGTTGGTGTAGCTCATTGGATTCAATGTGGGCCTGTGAACCAAAGGATTGTAGATTCAATTCCCAGTCAGGGCACATGCCTGGGTTGTGGTCCAGGTCCCTGCTTGTGGATGTGCGAGAGACAACCACACATTGATATTTCTCTCCCTCTCTTTCTCCTTCCCTTCCCTTCTCTCTAAAAATAAACAAATAAAATCTTTAAAAAAACATACGTTAAGTAACTCATTGGGAGTTAATAGATACTTTAAAAAAGTTTAAGTATATATATGTGTACAAACATACACAAACTCACTCCAAATATTTCTAACAAAGTGGCATTACTCAGAAATATTGTTGCTATGGACATTCTACAACTGTAAAGATGAGGAGGTTAGGAAGTATTATTTCATCATACTCTAGAAATAAGAGGTACATGATGCTTTTCATTAACTGATTTTTTTCATTTTTTCCAATTATTTATTTTATATCTCTTCAAAAATGAACATTTCCTGAAAATTAAAATGGAAATATAGTTGCCCTGGTTGATGTGGCTCAGTGCATTGAGTGCCAGCCTGCAAACTAAAAGGTCACTTGTTGATTCCCAGTCAGGGCACATGCCTGGGTTGCAGGCCAGGTCCCCTGTGGGGGCGCGTGAGAGGCAACCACACATTGATATTTCTCTCCCACTCTTTCTCCCTCCCTTCGCATCTCTAAAAATAAGTAAATAACTTCTTTAAAAAATTGAATTATAAGCTATATACACTATTTAAAATTTCAAATTAGATACTTTAAAATGCATATAACTTTGAGATTTTTGCTAAAGTTATAAAATTTATTGTGTTTTATTGAAAACTAGTTAAAATATATCACAGTGAAACCTATATCAGAATTATTAATTTTAAAGATGAATAAAGATATTGAGTGTTTTTGGAATATAGGGCCTTCTGTAAGTTACAGGATTTGTTGTTTACTTGTTTGCTTTGATTTAGAGACTTAATTCATTTGAATTATTTTCTGTTTTTCTGTAAACATTATATATATTTATCTTTTAACCACTTTCTCTTTTCTTTCCTAGGTAACTCATTGATTTTCTGAATTGCCCAGGAAGCTACAGACATTAGAAAAACCATCTGAAATGTTTAAGGAAACCAACACCAGAATCTGCTCTCTTTTGCTCTGGTGTCTGCGTGTATGGCATTTATTTACAAAACAAACAGATGCATACGTATATAGGAACTACTGACACTAAGGAGGAAATATTCTCAGCACTCTGAATAAAAGTTCATAGACTATAAGATAGGATTTTGTATTTTCAACTTGGGGATTTGGAAGAGATAGAATAAAGATTGAGAATGACTTCACGGCAATCAGTGTCTTTTTACCTTCTTGGTTGTTTATGATTTGAGGTGGGAGGACCTCCACGATCAGATTGAAAGTGATTCTATGCCTAGAATTTCAGGAGGGGTTGAGATCTCTGGAATTCCTCAAAGGGCAGATTAGAGATTATTTACTAGAACTAGGAATTGCATTGTCTGAACTAAAGGACGGCATATTCAATAAAACTGCCATTATGCCATGTTTCACAGAAAATCTGGGTGACATTTCAAATATATCAATATCTCAGGAAAAAGAAAAAAGATATTGAGAATCCTCTTAAAACAAAACCCTAAAGAAGGTTTTATTAAACCTCTAAAGATTAGATATCCCTTCCAGGATTTGACTGGAGCTACCCTGCTATGGTAGAGATTTCCAAGGTTAAGTCTATATAAGCTTCTCCTTCCTGTCTGGGCACACAGAAGGATCGCACTTTCTCACCCCTCCTGTAGTTAGATTCATTTCGCTAATTATGGCCAATGATCTTTGTGTAGAAATAAATATGATTATCACTTCTGAGTTAAAGTTCTTAACTGGTGTTTCAAGACTTTCTAACACTCTCCTCCTTTGACATTGTGATACTGAAGATATGCCGAGATGGCTATGCAATATGATCAGAGTATCACTGAGCTAATTCACAAAGAATGACTCATATGGAGCATTACCTAGTCCTAAGGTAAAGTTGCTTTAGTATGAAATAATTTTTTGTGTGTTTAGTCAGAGATATTTCTGTGTTTTTTTGTTGTTAATGAACATAACCAAGCTAATCTAGTAGATATACCAGACTACCCATATTACTGTAATAGCCACTTTTAAAATTAAATTGAGTAAAGATATAATGCTTCTACATGGACAGCTTTCTAAAAAATAAGAACCATGATAAATTTTAATGTAAAAAAAATTTAATGCATACGGAGGGCCCAGAGACATATGAAAGGGTGCTCAGCATCAACAGCCACCAGAGATGAAAATTAAAATCGCAGTGAGATACCACTTCACATTGCTCAGAATGGCCATTATGAATAAATCAACAATCAACAAGTGCTGGTGAGGTTGTGGAGAAAAGGGACCCTAGTGCACTGTTGATGAGAATGCAGACTGGTGCAGCCACTGTGGAAAACAGTATGGAATTTCCTCAGAAAACTAAAGATGGAACTGCCCTTTGTCCTGATGATTCCGCTGCTGGGATTATACCCTAAGAATCCTGAAACACCAATTGAAAAGAATCTGTGCACCCCAGTGTTCATAGCACCGCAATTTACAATAGACAAGTGCTGGAAGCAACCTAGGTGCCCACCAGTAAATGAGTGGATCAAAAAACTGTGGTACTTACACAATGGAATACTACACAGCAGAAAAAAAGAAGGGATCCCTACCCTTCATGACAACCTGGATGGAACTAGAGAACATTATGCTAAGTGAAATAACCCAGGTGGTGAAAGACAAATACCATATGATCTAACCTATAAGTGGAACCTAATCAACAAAATAAACAAGCAAGCAAAATATAACCACAGACACTGAAATAAAGAACAAACTGACAGTAACCAGAGGGGAGGAGGGAGAGGGGTAATGGGGGTAAATAGGGGAAGGGCCATCAGGGAACATGTATAAAGGACTCATGGACAAATCCAAAGGGGGTATGTTCCTGGGTATGAGGTGGAGATGGGTGGGATGGGATGGGGGATGTGGGAGGGTGAAAATGGAGACAACTGTACTTGAACAACAATAAAAAATAAAAATAAAAAAAAAATACTGCTATCTTCAGTAAATGATGCTTAAAATACAACTTGTGAGGCCTTGGCCAGGTAGCTCAGTTGGTTAGAGCACTGTCCTGATACAAAAACATTGTGGGTTCAATCCCCTATCAAGGCACATACAGGAATCAACCAATGAATAAATAAATAAGTGGAACAACAAATTGATGATTCTTGCTCTCTCTCCCTTCCTCCTTCTCTCTCTTTAAAAAAAAAAGTAGTAAATAAAAAATAAATAAAACTAATTTGCATTGTTATATTTTTAGAAAAATAAAATAAGAGCAGGAAAACCCTCCTATCCCTGATGCTCTAAACAGAATATTTCTGCTCAGTTTAAATAACTGCTTTAAGAATGGTGCAAACTAAGCAATTGACTGAGAAAAAATACCATTTCTCCAGAAATAAAATATGTAATATAATGTATATAAACAAACTTGTGCACATGCATAAACATTTAAAAACAGGAGTAAAGAATGTTTTTATTTACTGTTAAATAAAAAAAATCAGATTGTTAAAAGCAAGAAATATATCCTTGTATATATATACAACACATATATATGCAGGCAAGGATTAGAAGAAATTACAAAAATAAAAATTATTTTAATATATGTATTATTATTATAAAAAGTGATATTATCCCAATGTAACACAATATATTTTTATTTTAAATACATTTAACAAATAATAAATATAATCTACTGTGAATAAAAATCCTTTACAATTGCTATGCAAAGCCTATATTATTTAACACTTATGAGTGATATTTAAGGACATGAAAAAGTGCCCATCGTATTTATTATTCCTTAGAATGCTAATCTTTCTTACGATGCCTTTTTGAAAAGTCTCTTTATAATATATTTTGATGACAAGGAATACAAGAAATCATACATTTGCACATAAAGATTTTAAAATATAGTTTTAGTGGATCCATTGCTTCTCTGAATTTTATAATTCTAAATTTGACTTGTGCATACACACACTGGGGGTTTAATTGCATTGCTGGTAGAATTTCTATTGTTCGAAGTTTCTTAACAGCAGCGCCTCTTATTTTAATGTCCCCTACTGTGTCCAGCACAGTTTTGAAATTAAATAGACAATAAGTCATGGCAGATGATTGAATTGATTAAATTTTATTTAACAAATATCTTCTAGCAGCTTATATTAATAATGGGAAGTTTAATTTCATGCAACTTATCTTGAGGATTTTGTCCCAAACATGAAATTTCTATTAGAACATACAGATACCCACTTAGATTGTGGTTATATGCCTTAAATTAGGTTTATGTATATTGATACACTGAAGCTCCAAGGATATTTAAAGGCATTTTATATGTATATAAAACAAGCTGTTATCTCTTTTGTTGTGGTGGTGGTGGTGGTTGTTTATGGCTGCTTTAGGCTTTATTTTTTTTATTGTTGTTCAAGTACACTTGTCTCCATTTCCCCTCTCCCCCGACCCCAGCCTCTTGACAGAATAATTGCAGTAGATTGCTAATTGGTCTTGTTTCTAGTCTTGCCCATTGACAATGTATTCTCTTCAGAAAATAGAGGCTTAGGTTTTTAACACAAATTATATCATGTCTTCTTAAACCTAGTAAAAGCTCCCAATCTCATCAAGAGTAAAAGCTGAAGTCCTTAAAATGGCTTACAAAGGTTTTCATGATCTAGTCTTCTATCCATCCTCTGCATTCTCATCGTGAACTGCTCTCCACCATGTTTATTAAACCCCAGGCATCTTTAACCCCTCAATACATACATTCCATCTGCCAGTCGTGCTCCGCCTTTAGAGCCTTTGCACTAGCTACTCCTTCAGCCGGGAACACTCTTTCCTTACTAGATTTCAAAGCTGACTTCCTCCCTTTGTTCAGATATCTGTTCTATTATCAATTTTCAATCAATACTATTCAGCTCACACTATTTAATACAAAACGCTCCACACCATCAGGACTTCCGATTCCACTTCCCTTGTTTTGCTTTTCCTTTTCTCAGTAATTATTTAATAGTATGTATTACTTATTGTCCTTTTCCACTTCCTGAATTCCAAAAGGGCAGGGACATCAGTTTTATATTTCGTAATGCACAGTTACGTTTTGCTTCATGACAGGGATACGTACACTCTGAGAAATCCATCATTAGGAGATTTCGTTATTGTGTGAACATCTTAGAATGCACTTACACAAACATAGACAGTATAGCCTATTCTATACTTAGGATGTAAGGAGCATGCTACTCCTAGATTATAAACCCATACGATATGGGTAATATCACACAATAATAAGTACTTGTGTATATAAACATAGAAAAGATATAATAAATATTATATAAAAGATGAAAATACTACACCGGTATGAGGCACTTACCATAAACGGAGCTTGCATGACTGGAAGTTGCTCTGGGTGAGTCAGTGAGTGAGTGGTGAGTAAATGTGAATGCCTAGGACATTACTACTGTACCTTGTTACACTATTAAATAATGATGCCTGTGACATCCAGGATGTTTCATTCCATTATGATCTTATGGGACCACCACCATACACGTGGCCCATCATAGACAAAGCATCATTATGTGGTACCATACTGTATTCCAGACTCTTAAAATATTGTAAAAAACTTAGTAAGAAATTAATATCTCCTTGTTGAATAGATTAAACAAAGGGATAAAAGTTGCAAGAAACATGTGGAGGGCAAATTGACAAAATTTATGAGCAATCAATGGAAATCTGGATTGGCTTCTGAATTTCCTTGGTTTCTTAAAAGAGGCAAAGATGATGAAGACAAAAAAAAAGGTGAAGAATACATAAAATGAGGATAATGAAGAAAAAGAGAGAAGAAGAGGAGGAAGAGGAGGTGAAGGAGCAGCAGCAGCAGCAGTAGCACCAAGAGGATTTTTTGAGTAGAAAGAAATGCAATACAGGATTAGATACTTAAACAGATATTGAACATTCTTTTTAAAAACCTCTAAGTCTGGGTGCAGAAATTATGTAGCCCCAGAGTAAGTGATTCTCTGGAAGATTCTCTGATGCCACTGACAAATTCCACAACCTTTGTCTGTCAAGGGCCATGAACCTGCACTAATTTGTCTCTTGATACCTTTCTTCTGCCTTCCAAATCTCAAATGAATGTGTTTCATTAGTGGAATATATGAAAATTCTACCAAAAAAGGAGTCTAGAATATGTAACTTCAAGGTTTTGAGCTCCTCTTTTAGAGGACGAACTAGTAATAGTTGAGAGAATGTTAAAGATGAGCACATGAAGAAATTTGAGAAGGTTTAAGAAGAAAGCATGAGATTAAGAACACATACAGAAGTTGCTTTTAGACAGGTGGAGAGATCATTCATTTGCTGACTTGAGTACAAGAGACTAGTATAAGAAGATACAGTTAGGTGCAGATTGTTGCCTGTTTAACAAGCAAACAAAATATAACCACAGACACTGAAGTAAAGAACAAACTGACAGTGACCAGAGAGGAGGTGGGAAATAATGTGGGAAAGAAGGGGAAGAGCCATACAGACACATGGAGCATGTATAAAGGACACATGGACAAAGCTGGAGTGGGGTAGGTCCAGGGTGGGGTGGGGGAAGTGGTGTTGGGGAAATGGAGACAACTGTACTTGAACAACAATAAACAATACAAATCAATCTTAAAAATATATTTTCCAGAAGTTTGAAATAAAAATATTTTAAGATAAACAAATATATGCAGCTTTCTTGTGGAAAGTCGCTTCTTTTCTTTAAATAACATTACAAAAACAATCATTCAGAGCAATAAGGAAGCAAATTCGTCAGAAATTGTTAGAGCACACCCTGAGGCTCAAGTACTATGGGGCCTTGAAACTCTTCACGATGTTATGATTATCAGTTATTAAATAAATGAATTGACTTACAAATTGGCTCAGAGAAATACATTATGCTAAATGAAATAAGCCAGGAGGTGAAGGACAAATACCATATGATCTCACCTATAAGTGGAACCTAATCAATAAAACAAACAAGCAAGCAAAATATAACCAGAAACATTGAAATAAAGAACAAACTGACAGTAACCAGAGGGCAGCGGGGAGGGGATAGCAGGGGAAAAGGTGGAAAGGTCATCAAGGAACTTGTATAAAGACCCACGGACAAAGCCAAAACGGAGAAGGATCCCTTTCGGTGGGAGACGGGGATGGCTGGGGTGGGCGCGAGTGGTGGTGGGGAAACCGAGACAAATGTACTTGAACAGCAATAAAAAAAAAGAGAGAGAGAAATAAATTTAAAAAAAGAAAAATAAGTAAATAAATGTAATATATCATTATTTCCTAAAATAAGTAAATAAATTTTTCTGTAGTCAAATGTATTTGCTTACTTAAATGCATCATGACTTTATTTAATCACAGATGTTTCCTTTCCCCGCTTTCTGTTACCATCTAAAAGGTAGTACTCCGTAAAACACACCCTGAGCAACATTGCTCCAGCCATGAAAGTTTTAGAGTAATTAATAGATAAATAAATATTATTATAAATTGAGCAATATATTTTACAGATTTTTCTTATATTTTCCAGCATCTGATCGCTAGTGATGGTTGATGTGAAAATTTACATATTTGTAGAGGTGCCTTATTGGTGGGAATTTTCATTAAATTGGGATAATATAAATTTTATATTCTGAATCCAGTGAAGCTCCCACATTTCTATTCGCTGTATCTTATTTTTTATTTTTGCCTTGATATCTCTGAAACGGTCCATGACTTAGGAGACTTTCACTGAGGCTGTACATTGTACATTATGAATGATATCGCTAGTGGGAATTATAACAAATGTTAACTGGAGGCTTTGGCACCACATAGATTAATCTTATCAAGTAAAAATTCCAGCAGGAGTATAATTTTCTACCCAACTGACTATTCTGTGCTGTTCTTATTTTCCCACCTACTGGAATCGACAGCCTTAGGCATGCGGAACACTTGCCTGATTCTCTATCAGCAATTTTCACTGTTCAGTCAAACCAAGCCAAATTATTTTCTCTTCCCTGTTTTAGAACTGATATAACCTGAAAAAAAAAAAAAGAGGGTGGAACTTAAGAGATACCATCATAATTTTATAAGTATATATAAGATTTCAGCAAAAATAAAGATCTGGAACACATATTTAAACCCAATAAAATATTATTGAAAAAAATCTAACACAAATGCATATTTTCAAATAAGACAGGAAAGGTTTTAAAAATATAAATACAACATAAAAAGATTCAAATACCTTCAATTTTTTATTTTACCCCTGTAGTAAGTATAAAAGGAAATATCGTTACTTAGCTGTTCTTGCTCAGGATCCCATGGAGCCAACTGGTAGGGATTTCTTCTCATAAAGAAAGGATTTATGGGATTGAGGGTGCTTGAAAGCATAAAAGGAAATACAGCTAAAATGATGATATAGAGATGTATTTGATAAAAAAATAAATATTATAATGTTTTGATATGGAAGTAAACTCAAGGAAAGTTTTATTACATAAGTTGAAAAAATAATTGGCAAAAATTGTAAAATAAATTAAATAATCTAAACATGAGTGAATTAAAATAAGTAATTTTAATTTTGCATTATTTAGGAAATCATTTATCTTTATCATCCTGTGTTTTAAAATACATGTATGATATAGACGAAGAGCGGGATGACAGCTGGCAGGGTGTGGGGTGAGGGGTGGAGGACCGGGCCAAAGGAGAAAGGACTCATGGCCATGTGCAGCAGTGTGGTGATTGCCGAGGGGAAGGTGTTACAACAGGACTAAACTGTAGTGGAGATATACTATAAAGATTAAATTAAAATATAAAATATGTTTATGAATTGACCAATAATTGTTCACTTACTGATGTGTTAATAAAATGTAAATGTCATGTGATTTATATTATAAAAGAAGAAATTAAAATACTTTAAATGTTTACCTTATAAAATGTCATTTTGGAATAGAAATGACAATGGTCCTTCATAGGCTGTTTGTGAAAAATCTCCTGCAAATTTTTCTATTCTTTTGTCTCACTTAATATGTTTATTTTGGCATATAGTGACTACAATGAATAATTTTATAGTCCAATGCTTTATAACCTCTATTTAACTAATCCCTTATGTATATTTTGCTTGGCACTTGTTGCAGCTCTGAATAATTTTTTACATTTGCTGTTTTTATATTTGCTTTATATTTTTGTTATTTATTTTATGCCCCAAGAATATTTGAAATATGTTGTTTTCCAATAATATTATATCACCCTTTTTAGATTAATTTCTAATTTTTCACATTTGTCCACAGCTATTGTCTGAATGAATGTTATTTATCTCTTGTAACTATTTTTCCTCACGTTTAATTTATTTTTTTCATTCATTTTTTTACTATCGTTCTGTGGTATGTCTTATATATGTAATTGCACATAAAGAAAGTATTTGTTATTTAAAGACTTGATGAATCTGCTACCTTTATAATTCTACATTTATAATTTCTGTTAAAATCATAACAGATTCTAAATCCAATTATTTTTATTTGCCCAAATCTCTTTGCAACTTTGTCAGCTTTGCTTAATATATTTTATGGATCTGTTGTCAGCTTAATAAATATGATGGATGTACATTCTTGTTGCATTGTTAATTTTATCAGTACCTGAGGATACCCTTTGACCACTAAAATCTTTTATCCTTAGTACTTTTCATCTCCTACCTGTCCTATATGTGTACTTGTGTTTGTTTAAATGTGCATTTCTTGTTAATTTTAGATAATACACAGGCAAATCTTTTACATTTGATCTGAGAAAATATTTGGATCTAATTTGTGCTTATCATATTTGCATAACTCTACATTAACAGAGATTATTGAGATGTTTTTTCTATTATGTTATTTTATATTTTCCACTCACAGTGTCGTTTTTGTTATCTCTCTCTTACCTTAATTTCTTTGCAATAAGTCCATGTACCCCCTCTTGGATTAGTAGAAATGTACTCTCTTTTCATGCCTATGATGTTTAACTACTAGACAATCATTTATGTTAACTTACACCAATTGACTATTTAGTCAATATGATACACCTATGTCATAAACATACACACAGACACTTATACATATACACTCTCACAAAAAAAGTGTTTTAGAATGCTCTTATTTTCTTAATTAGTATAAAAATGGGACATGGGCCTTGGCTGGTGTAGCTCAGTGGATTGAGTGCAGGCTGGGAACCAAAGGGTCCCGGTTCGATTCCCCGTCAGGGCACATGCCTGGGTTGCGGGCCAGGTCCCCACAAGGGCCATGTGAGAGGCAACCATACATTGCTGTTCCTCGCCCTCTCTTTCTCCCTCCCTCCCCTCTCTCTAAAAAAATAAATTTAAAAAAAAATGGGACATGGTATGAAATAATATTACCTATTCTCTGTTTTGAAACAAAGTGCTTTAAGAACATATGAAATACCAAAATATTTTATCACTCACTTTCTATAACATTTCTATACATTCTTATATATTAAAAATAAAATTTCAGAAAATGAAATGGAAAAAAATCCCTCTTGCAATTGCTACAAAAATAGTGAAATACCTAGGAATACACTTAACAAAGGATACGAAGGAGCTACATATGGAAAACTACAAAGTATTGTTAAAAGAGATCAAAAAGACACAATGAATTGGAAAGACATTCCATGTTCATGGATTAGAAGAACCAACATAGTTAAAATGTCCATATTACTTAAAGCAATATACAGATTTAATGCAAACCCATCAAAATCCCAATGACATTTTTAAAGAAATAGAACAAAAATCATTAGATTTGTATGAACCACTAAAGACCCTGAATACCCAAAGCATCTTGAGAAAAAAGAATGCAGCTGGGGGTGTCATATTCCCTAGCTTCGCATTATACTACAGAGCTACAGCAATCAAAGCAACATGATATTGGAACAGAAAAACAAGAAGAAGAAGAAGAAAAAGAAAAAAAAAAAAAAAAAACACCAGACACACAGACAAAAGGAACAGAATCGAGAGCTCAGAAATAAACCCACGTGTATATCGGCGAATAATGTTTTACAAAGAAACCAAAAACATACAATGGAAAAAAAGAAAGCCTCTTCAATAAATAGTGCTGGAAAAATTGGAAAGTCACCTGCAAAAGAATGAAAGTAGGCTATGGTTTGTCACTATATAAAAAAATTAACTCAAAATGGATCGAAGATCTAAATGTAAGATCCAAAACAATAAACTGCACAGAAGAGAACATAATTACTAAACCTGTGGATGTTGGTCTTAAAGAAGATGTTATGAATTTGGCCTCAAAGACAAGGAAAGTAAAGGTAAAAACAAATGGGTAGGACTATATCCAACTAAAAAGCTTCTGCACAGCAATGGGTTTACACTTTGTGACGCAAGCGTCGTCGTAGAGCTGTGGATCCGCATTGCAGTACCACACAGAATAGCATCAGCACTGTAAAAGCACCTCCTGCTTCACCTGTTGAAACCTCCACTCTTCCCAAACCCCTGGTAATCAACTTGTTTAATATCTCAATATGTTTGCCTTTTCCAGGATGTCATAGGAATGGAATTATACAATAGCTATCCCTTTGAGACTAGCTTCTTTCACTTAGTAATATGCATTTAATATTTAACAATGGCTTGATATTTTTTTACTTTTTTCCTACCTGTTAATATATTTAAATGGATCATAATGTCTTACAATTTACCAATGAACTCGCCTATTAAAGGACATCTTTTTTCCCTTCCAGTTTTTGGTGATTAGAAATAAAACTGCTTGAATATTCACATCAAGCTTTTCTGTGAATGTTAGTTTTCCAATGATTTGGATAGAAATCAGAAGAGCTATTGCATGTTAATATAGTAAGATTATGTTTTACTCTGTAAGGAATAGCAAATAATCGTATAAAGTGTCTGTGCCATTTTTTTCCCATCAGCCATGAGGGAGAGTTTATAATTCCTGCATGCTCACCAACTGATACTGTCAGGTTAAGGATTTCATCCATTCTGATATTTCTATGGTGGCATCTCATTATGGGTGGCCCTAAGGAAAGTAATTCAAAGTTGTCTTAGTATCTTCCTCCTGGAAGATTGAGAGTGACAATTTCCAAGCTCTTTACATGTCAGAGCTGAACCCAGCAGTCCACACAGGGGCACTTCTGAGCACGCTTGCTGGCACCTGACCAGGCGTTTCCAGTAATCAGAACTTCACTTTTAAACTTAAAGGAACGAAGTACAGTTGGTCGCCCACTCATTTCACCCAGCAGTTACTTTTCAGCAGGCAGACGTCCTTTTCACCTGCACTTGTAGTTCTAAATGAATTGCTGCTGATTTGTTTCATGTTTAATATTAGAAGTGTTTTCAGTGTTTATTTAGACATTTGGTGGTTTTGTGACCAGAAATATGCTGTAGGAACTTAGCTCTTATTTTTATCAATCAACCTATGGTAAAATTGGTTTCTTTATGTGTCACTTCACTTAAAGTCACAGTTTCCAAGAACCTATCAAGGATGTTCCATGAGGATTATTACACAATTATTTACTGATAGAAACTAAAAACTCTGACTAACTGAATTAGCTAATGTGCAACATTTACTTCCTGAAATTTGTATTTACTTTTACATCTGTAGTTCTTCAGGATTGATTTTGAGGAAAGGGACCCAGAGGCCTGTGATCGTTTCCCATGTTGGCAGTAGCTGGAAACAATGCTATTTCTCTGCAATACAAAATTATGTATTGTTAGTTCAGTATAAGTGTTACATGCTTTCTGATAGGCCAAATGATGTATTTAAGTGACTTAGCTGCCATCTTCTGCTAAATGAAGCATTTGATTCTAGATTATTACTTAGTGAACACTAGAATTTATCATCAGTAGTGCAATATTAAGTTTGTTTTAACTATTCTCAGTGAGATTTTTCTTGCCTATAACTTGAATTATTATTTTATGTAATTCTCTCCTATGATATTATGTATTAAAATTGCATGTACTGTATGCTTCGGAGAACTATTTCAACCTTTATTTCCAGAACTAAAACTTACAAATACTTTATTTTTTATACTTATGAGTGTTCAAATAATTATACATCCTCTTCAAAAATATTTCTCAGTTTCCATATGCATATCACATGACTATCCTAAAAACAATTATTTATATTATTTTCACTATATCTAAGATGATTGAGGGGAAATATAAAGTGGAGGTAATTACTGATAATTACTTTAATCATACATTTTAACACTGTATGGCATGCTATTGGTAAGGAAAATAAGTAGTAGAGAAAATTTAAAATCTAGTTATAAAGTGTAGATACTGTTTTGTCCATATAACACCATAGAGAATCCCAGTGCTTTTATGCTAGGATTATGTTTGCTTGATGATCAAAGTTACCTCCATGCTTCCACAAACAATGCATGAAGAAATTGATATTAGAAGTATCAATAAATTCTGTAATTGGTTTAAACCACATTGGTATGTCTAGCAGTTTTGAAATCCATCGAAAATCTTTCCCAACTTATTCTATTTTTTTTTCTTGTGCATAGAATGGTTTTGGAATTGATATGGCTTTAACTTAATGATTCTGTAGAAATTTCATTTAAGAACCAGTGAATTTCAATACCAAATCTTTACTGCTATTTTCAAATAGATTTCTGTTCAAAGACTGCAATAAAAAACATGACCAACATATCAGAGTTTCCCCTTGTACCCCTTCTTACTCACCATTTATTCTAAGTACCTCACTGTTATAGCTTCTAATAGTACAAACATAATTTACCTGTATATCAGACTGTTAATGGAAATGTGACTTCTATTCTTTTGTGCATGTTTGTTTTTGCAAACTTATATTTGAAAGATTCATCATTATAACACAGTTTATCCTCAATACTCTTATAATACTGCATTATATGAATATTCTATATTTTATTTATCCATTCAATGGTTGATGAACATTCGGATTACTTTTAGGTTTTTGGCTATTACAAATTATG
>PVJI01000884.1:0-216502 GCA_004026765.1 Micronycteris hirsuta
AAAAAAGGATTCGATTTAGCATCAGAAGACTTGCAATTTCTATCACTTTATACATCGGTGAGACTTGTTAATGCATCCTAGAAATATTTGAGCACCTGCTGGTGGCCAGACAACATAATAGATCCCAGAGCACCATAGTGAACAAGACAGAGAAAGCCTGCCCTCCTCAAACCTGGGGCTAGAGAGGGGCCAGCGTGACCGAACCCTGTGGCTGGGGCACCTGGGCCGTGAAAGGGTCCTTCCCGGATGGTCTGGCAGAGCATGCCATGGGAGGATAACCGAGAGTGAGGGTTTTAATTTTTTTTTTTTTTTTTGCTTTTTTAATTGGGGAAAAATATATGTAACATAAAATTTACCATTTTAACCATTTTCAAGTGTACAATTCTGTGGAATTAAGTACCTTCACTAAGTTATAAAACCATCACCACTTTCCATTTCCAGAACTTTTTGTCATCCCAAACTGAAACTCCATCCCTGTTAAAAGATAACTTCCATTCCTCTCCCCTCCCGACACCTGGTAACCACTGTTGTCCTTCTGTCTCTATAAATTTGACTCCTCTAGACACCTCAGAAAAGAAGAAGCAGATAACATTTGCCCTCTTGTATCTGGCTTATTTCATCTAGCGTAATGTCTTCAAGGTTCTTCCATGTTGCAGCATCTGTCAGCATTTTTTTCTTTTTTAAGGTTAAATAATATTCCAGAATATTAATATAGTCATTATATGAAAACATCACATTTTGTTTACCCAAATATTAAGGGACATTCAGTCTGCTTCTGCCTTTTGGCTATTATTTTGAATGCTATGAAGATTGGTACAGAGTACTTGCTTTCAATTCTTCTGGGCGTATACTTAGAAGTGGGATTCCCAGATCACATGGTAATGCTGTGTAATTTTTTATAGAAACTGCCATATTATTTCTCACAGTGGCTGCAACAGGTTATATGCCCACCAGGAATGCACAAGGTTTCTAATTTCTCCACATTCTCACTAACACATTATTTTTCACTGCTGTTTTTATGGTTTTTATTTTGATAATAACCATCCTAATGGGTATAAAGTATTATCTCATTGTGGCTTTGACTTTCATTTCCCTAACGACTTGTGATGTTGAGCATCTTTTCATATACTTATTGGGAATTTATATATCTTCTGTAGAGAAATGTCTATTCCAGAAGACACTGGCCCAGTTTTTAATTGGGTCATTTGGTTTTGTTCTTGTTTTTGTTGTTGAGTTGTAGGAGTTCATTATATATTCTGGATGCTAATTCTTTATCATATGTATAGTTTGCAAATATTTTCTCTCATCCTGTGGGTTGCCTTTTCAATCTCTTAATAGAGATTAATGTTCAAAAGTTTAAAATTTTTATTAAGTCAACATCATCTATTTTTGTCTTCTTACGTATCTTTGGTGTCACATTCAAAAAATCCTCACGAAATCCAATGTCATGAAACTTTCCCTGAGTTTTCTTCTGAGAGTTTTACAGTTTTAGGTCTTACATTTAGGTTTCTAGTACACTCTGAGCTAATTTTTTGGTAGGGTGTGTATTTTGCATACATTCTATAAATTTTTTCTGTTACCATGAGATTTAAATATAACGGATGAAGGTTATAACTCTGTTTTGAATTGATATCTTCAGCATGTGAAAACCTTGTTCCTATAAAGCATCATCCCCGTTGGTGTTACTGATGTCACAAATGACACCTTTAGGCATTGTGTGCCCAATAACCGAGATATGTAATTATTTTTATGTGTTTGTCTTTAAATCCTGTGAAAATAAAAAAGTGGAGTCCCAGACAAAATCGTAATACTGTTTTCTATACTTGCCCATGTATTTAACTTTACCCATTTTATTCTTTTTCAGAATTCTTGCAGCTATACAGTTGTCTTTTATATCAGTTTTAGAATACTAATATTTACATCTATAAAAATGCTTGCTGCAGTATTTACAGGAGTTGCATTAAACCTGTGTGTCCATTCGAGAAGAATTGTCATCTTTACTATGTTGAGTCTTCCAATCCATGAACACGATATTTCTCTCCATTTGTGTAGATTTTTTATTGTTTTCAGTGTTGTATAGTTTTCCATTCAAGTCCCACACTTTTTAATTTTATTTTATTATTTAATTTTTATTATATTTTTCCCATTGCCATTTAGTTCCCTATAGTCCCTCCCCCAGAAATCACACCACACATTTTTTTAAACTTACATGAAAGCATTTCATTTTTTGAGCTCTTACAAATAATACTGTATGATTTGATTAATTCCAATATATCAAAATAACAATTGATTTTTGTATTAGTGGGCGTTCTTTTTTTTTAATGTTTCTTAGTATTTTCTATGTAGACAATCATATTGGTAAATAGAAACAGTTCTATTTTTTTCTTTTATGATCTGTGTCTTTTTTTCCTTATTGTACTGGCCAGAATAAGAGTAATGAAAGCAGACATCTTTGCCTTCTTCCTAATCTTCAGGAGAAAGCATCAGTTTTTCACCACGACACGTAATGTTAGTTGTAGGGTTTTACTTGTAGATGCTCTTTATCAAATTACGTTCCCCTTTATTCTTATTTTTCTGAGAATTTTTATTGTGAATGGATATTGAATTTTTCCAAGTGCTTTTCTGTTTCTATTACTATTATTATTGATTTTTCTTAAATTTTCCAAAATGGTAGGTAGATTACACTGATTTCAAATATTGAAGCAGGTTGTATTTCCAGAATGAGTCCCTCTTGGTCATGCTATGTAATTCTTTTTATATATTGCTGATTTTAATTGTGAATATTTGACTGAGAATTTTTGTATCGATGTTTATGACAGACATCGGTCTGTTGAATTTTGTACTGCATTCATCTGGTTTTATATCTGAGTAATACTTGATTCATGAAGTGAATTGGTAAGTGTTCCCTCATTTTTTATTTTCTAAGATATTATGTAGGTTGATACTGACTTTTCTTTAAACGTTTTATGGAATTATCCAATAAAATAATCTGGGCCTGGAGATTTCTTTTGAGGGAGTTTTTAAATTACAAACTCAATTTCCCTGTCAATTATAAGACTACTCAAATTATTGATTTCATATTGGGTGAATTATGGTAATCTGTGTTTATCTAGGAAATGGTCCATTTCAATAAAGTTGTCACATTTATGTGTGTAGTTTTTTGTATCATTCCCTTATTTCTCTTTTGATATCTGCAGAGTATGTAATCATATCCCTGTTCTATTTCTGATAGTAATCATTTGTCTTTTCTCTTTTTTACTTTGTCAGTTTTGTTAGAGATTTGATGATTTTTTAAATGTTTAAAAAAAAACAGTTCTTTGTTTCATTGGTTTTCTCTATTGTTTTTCTGTTTGAATTTCCTAGTTATCACCTCTTACCTTTATTATTTCCTTCCTTCCCTTTGCTTTGGGTTTCTTTTTCTCTTTTTCTAGGTTCTTGGGGTGAGAGCCTATAGTATGGATTTGATACTTTTATTCTTTCGTAATGTATAAAGTTAATGCCCCTCCCTCATAATAAACTTCCCTCTCAGCAATGCTTTAGTTGCATTCCACAAATTTTGGTGTGTTTTGTTTTCATGTTCATCCAGTTCAATATCTGTTTCAATTTCTCCTGAGGTGTTGTTTTTGACCCATAAATGATTTCAAGTATGCTGTTGCATTTCCAAGTGGAGATTTTCTTGTTATCTTTCTGCTTTTAATTTCTAGTTTTATTCCCTTGTAGTCAGAGAACACATCTGGGTGATTTCAATATTTTTGTGGCTCAGGATACTATTTATCTTGGGGCATGTTCCATGGACACACACACAAAAAAACTGTATCTGCTTTTGTTACACAGAATGTTTTATAAGTGTTCATTAGATCCTATTTGTTGATAGCGGGTACCAGTTTTTCCATATCTTTACTCATTTTCTGTCTAGTTCTATTAATTGTTGAGAAAAAGGTTAAAGTCTCCAACTATAGCTATTTCTCCTTTTAGTTGTAACAGTTTTTATTCCATATATTTTGCAGCTCTGTTGTCTGGTATGTAAATATTGGGTATTTACCACCTCTTCTGTCATTATACAGTGTCTCTCTTTGTCTCCTATAATTTCCTGTGCTGTAATGTCTACTGTATATATTAATATATCCACTCTTGTTTTTCTGTAATTAATGTTTGCATGATTTGATGGATTCTCATTCTTTTATTTTTAACCTGCATATAGAATGCATTTCTTGTAGACAATAGTTGGATCATGTTCTTTTTAATCCAGTCTGCCAATCTCTGTTTTTTTAATTTGTGGATTTAGATCTTCTCATGATTTAATGTAATTATTGCTAGGTTAGTACTTAGGTCTAATGTTTTATTTTTTTGTTTTGTGTTTGCTTAGTATGAGAAGCTGGTAGATCATTCTTTTCTTTTATCATTTAAAAATACTATGCCGCTTTTTCTGTACTACATCATTCCTGATAGGAAATCCACTGGCATTTGAAGCAGTTTTCCCTGTAGCTAAAGTGTCATTTTTCTGTAATTGCTTTCAAAGTGTTTCTTCTGGGACTTCAGTTTTCTAATTATGATGTGTCTTGGCATAGATTTCTTGGGGATTCACTCAGCTTCTCAAATTGGTATGTATATGTTTCTTGCCAAGTTTTCAGTCATTATTTTGTTGAGTTACTTTTTAAATCCTGCTTTCTTATCTTTCCTTTCTGGAAATCCAATGACATAAAGCTTAGATTTTTTTTTAATATAGTCCTACATATCCCTGAGTGTTCTGTTTACTTCTTTTTTAATCTATTTTCTCTCTGTTGTTCAAACTGGGTGATTTTATTATTCTACCTTAAAGTTCACTAATTTTATCTTCTGTTACATCCATTATGCCATTCACTGAGCTTTTTATTTGGGTTATTATAATGTTCAGTTCTAAAGTTTCTTTTCAGTTCTTCTTGATAGCTTCTCTTTCTTTGCTGTGACTTTCCATTTTTGTTAAGTGTATACATTTTCACTTGTTTCGTGCATGTTCACAATTGCTTACTGGAGCATTTATAGCAGAACTGAGATAGATAGCTGGTAGAGATAGATCAATGTCCTTTTATAAACATATAAGTAAATATAAATGTGGGTAGCATGTGTGTGTGGAGAGAAGAGATGGACAGAGAGACGTGTATTCCCATTGATGCACCCCTCTGTGGGGCCTGGAAAATCTGAAATCCGTGGGGCAGGCTGGGAGACTAGAAACTCTCAGGCGGGAGCTAATGCTATAGTCTTGAGATAGAATTTCATCTTCCTCAAGGAAACCTAAGTTTTGTTATGAAGGCTTTTCAACTGATTGAATAAGTTGTACTTATAGAAGATAAACTCTTTTACTTAAACTCAAGTGACTATAGACCTTAACCACATAAACAAAATACCCACATCATAACCGTTAGGTTAGCGTTTGATTAAAAAACTAACTACTGTACCCAAGCCTAGCTGACACATAAAGCTAATGGTCTTTTTATTTCATGGCGCTAAGGCCACTTGGTACGTGGCATCTAAAACTCAAGCAGAAAACCAGTTTTTTAACTTGAAAAATCAGGGAACATAATTCAAGCCTTCCAGAGTAACAGGAAATTAAGAAAGAAAATTCAGGAATTGCTAGAACCAAAGAGGGACAAGCCCCAAAGTCCAGATGTAAATGCGATCAAATCCTTGGCTGAGCCAGGAACTACACATGCGGGGAAAAGCTCCAAGGAGTCCAGCAGAAAGCAGCCGCTGAAGGCAAGACTGAGGAGCCAGTTCAGCTGCTGCTGCACTCTGAAGCAGAAACAGGATTTGAAGTTGAAATCACATGAAATTAGAAATACATAGAAGCACCCTAGGCTTCTGTTAAAGTCCCAGAACTATCACATTTAGGGGTAAAGGCCACATCCCCGAGCTAAGAGTATCACATAGGACTGAGGACAAATGCAAAACAGAACCCCCAAACCAAGCGGAAAACCAAGCCAGCAAAATTCTAAGCAAATGGACCCATTAAATGCCTACCAAAACAATAATGATCACTCTTCAGGGGAACTTTAAAGGATCGAGGGTCTCTATGTGATAGTCACAACAACCAAAATATAATGAGAAGTTCATTAGCTGTGGGGAAAAAGGAGATATTACCCAATGATATGAGAACAAGTAGTAAAAACTGCTATTGTTACAGAATTTAAATAAAAAGATGAGCATAATAAATAAAGAGATGGGGAAATGAGTCAACAAAAGGAAAATCACGAACAAGAACCAAATGGAAGCTCTAGACTGAAAAGTACTCTATCCAGGCAAGCCATAACCACAGAACTATGGACTGACTTTTAACACTGCTAGAGTGCAGAAGGAAGCATCAATGACCTTGACAGGAATTTAAAAATTTTTGAAAGTGAAAAATGGGGAAAAAATATTTAAGAATGAAATTCCTCAGTTATGTGTTGGAAAACATTTTGTGGCTTAATATATTCATAATGAGAAACAAACAAAATAAAAGGCAGTAAAGAAATAAAAACATATATGAAGAAATAATTGTCAAAAATATCCTACATATAATTTTTAAAAGCATTATTTTAAAAAATCAAGATGAATAAAGAAGTCCAAGAAAGATGAATACAAAGAAAACCCAAACTGGCACATTGCTGTATTTGTCCTTGACTATCTACGTGTGGAGAAGACTATGCATGCAAGGTATAGCCCGTGTCATTGTCAGGGAGCGTGAGAAACATGGGGGTGAGGGAGGATGTAGAAGAGCAAAGAAAGGCATTGAAAATGTATCCACAATAAAGGCTTTAATATGATCCCACTGATTTAAATTAATGTGTGGTATATATGGTAAAAGGAAATGCATGAAAGAATGGTCAGCAAAGTATTAATGGCTAGTATTTCAGTATTAGCCAGATCTTTACTTTTTCTTAATATTTTAGAAACTAGTGGAATTTATCATAATAATCATGTTTTATTCATCTACTTAGGGTTTAAAAAATTTTTTTTTGCACATTAAAAAAATGCCTAAGTCAGAGGCCTACACTTTACCTGCCTCAACAATGAGCCTGCAAAACGTTTCCCTCATCTACTCACTGTTAACCGGTGCCCACAGCCACTGGCCCAGAGCTCACTTGTGTGACACAGAGAAATCCGGGAGCACAGACTACATACACCTCAGGGTTCTATTGGTGTCATCGTGTGGGGTTCAAAGTTAATGTAGTACAGGTTTAAAAGAATGTAGTCACCCTACAGCTGAAGCAGATAACAGAGCAAGATTAAATATACCGGCTGAAACTTGCAAGGCTCTGCTCATAATTTTTCTACATTAATCATCAAGAAGAGAAAATTATTCTGCAATTCTAGTCAGTCACTATATCTATATGGAGTACCACTTTTCTAGAAATTGGCCATTCAGCAGTGAATAAAATAGGCACATATTTCTTTCCCCTTGAAGGTTACAATTGCAGTGAATGAAGACAGAGAATAAGCCAAACAAATCGGTCAATTACCTAGCACATTAGAAGGTAGGAAATACTAAGGAAAAAATTTAAAGAGGGAATGAATGCAGCAAGAGCCAGAGATGGCAGAAATTACAACTTTCAAGAGGCTTCAATAAAAAAGAGATTTTAATTCAAATCTTGGAATGGATTCTGGGCGGGAGCCATGTGCATGTTTCCGGAAGAGCATTATAAGCCAAGGAAAAAAGAATACAAAAGCCTCCATGCAGGGACAGGCCATCGAGTTTCAGGACCAGTGAGGAGACTGCAAAGACATAGTGAGGGGGTGGCAGCAGGAGATAAGCGTCTGCTGTGCCATTGTGCAGCTTTCAATTTTACTCTGCGCGATATAAGGAGCCACTGAAGGGTTCTGAGCTGAGACGTGACATGACTGAACTTCACAAGCAGTTTAACATGGCTTTACGTGGATCAGTCTGGCGCCTGTGTAGATAGTAGCACACAGGTAGGGGGCAGAGCAAGGGAAGAAGCAGGAATATGGGTTGGAAGACCACAGTAATCGTGGGGTCGGGGAGTGGCTTGGGCCCAGGTGGTAGTGGTGGAAGTGGATAAAAACAATCCAGATGTCAGATATGGCTTTAAGATAGACTCTTTTTTTTTTCCTAATAAATAAGAAATGCGAGAAAATATGAAGTAGAGAAGGCTGTGAGATTTTGAAGTACTAACAAATAGAAAGCTAGTGTCCTCAAAACAAAGATAAAGATAACAGTAAGAGTAGATTAAGAGACGAGAATAATTGGAAGTTCATTTTGGAACATGTTAACATTTAAACCATCTGCTAGATTTGCAAATGGAGATGAGTAGCAGCTGGATCAGAGTGTAAAATTAAAATGATAAGCCCAGTTGGATATCTTACTAAGGAATCAATAATACATTGATGTTATTTAAAGACTGGACGGGGTTAATAAGAGAATAATACAGAGAGAAGCTATCTTCATGATAAAGAGAGGCCTTTAGGAGAGGAAATGAGAAAAAAATAAATAAATAACACTCAAAACATTTTGCTGTAAAGGAAAAAAGTGTTTGAAGGAAAGGAGGCTGAGAAACTGAGAGTGTAGGACAGTGGTTCCCAATGCAGGGGCGACTCCTTCCAGGGACATTTGACAATAGGTAGAAACAACTTTGGTGCTGAGGCTGGGAATGGTGAGAGGCTGGGACACACAAGGACCCCGCCCCTCTCTGTACCCTCCTACCGATGGAGACACCACGACTGTAAGAGGGGCATTATCATTCCAAGAGTGCAGAGCTCCTTCTGAATTTGTCCAAAGGACAGAACCGGAAACACAAGTGAGTTTACAAGAGGCAGTGTTTAGAACTAGTCAAGGAAGAAATTTCAAATAACCGGTGCTCTCCAAAAAGAAAATAGATTGTGTTTTTGGTAGAGAGATCTCTATGAATGGGAGTGTTCAAACTAAAATGGGTGATATATTTTAAAGCATTTTTTGTACTTGAAGGGGTCTGGACTAGATGACTTCCCAGAATCACTTCTCAAATTTAGAACCAGCATTGTTCAGATATGAAACAAAGACACCATCTAGACTTAGTACTCACGATATACCATGTCTGCTTAATCCTTCATGGTTCGGGTATCATTCCAGATCCTAGCTGCTGGGTATCATCTCCCCTGGCCCGTCACTGTGAATCTGCTAGTCCATTCATCCCCCAAAATCCCCACATTTCTTTGTAAGAGTCTCACTTTGGCCTGTTGAGTATGTTTCCATTTTCAAAATAATTCATAGAGATAGCTATTATATTTTTAATATACCCAGTATTTCACATTTACTTCTAAATAAATGTGCCTCTCCAAATTCAATGTCACTCCTTGATAATATGAGAATTTTTTTGAAATACATACCTTTTAAGTATTCCAAAATCCTTATAGTCCCTTCATTTCCTAAGTCATAGGGTATGTGCTACTAAAGATAGAGATATTAAATGTCTTCAGCAACTCTATGTGAGCTCTCTAGCACTATATGCAAGGAATATGTATTAAGAGTATTTCAATCTTCTGTACATTCTCTAGCTCAGCTCAGAGAACATGAAAAAAATGGACATAAACCAAAACTCTCTTCACCCCAATTACTAGTAAGGAAATTGAATCAGTAATAAAACACATTCCAAAGAAAAGTCCAAGACCAGATGGCTTCACTGGTAAATTCTACCAAACATGTAAACAATTAATACCAATTCTTCTCAAACTCCTGAAAAAAAAAAAAAAAAAGAGAGAGAAGCAGATACTAAAACTCATTTTACAAGGTCAGCTTTACCTTGATACCACAGCCAGACAAGGGCACTACAGATGCACACAGAACTTACAGAGCACTATCCCTGATGAACCCTGATGTAAAAATCCTCAACAAAATATTAAGCTGAATACAACAGAATATTAAAAGGATCACCACCATGGTCAACTAAGATTTATTCATGAAATGCAAGAATGATTCAATATACACAAATTAATAAATATGATATATCACATTAACAGAGTGAAAAAGATAAAAGCATTATTATCTCAATAGATGCAAAAAAGCATTTGAAAAAATTCAACATTCTCTCATGATAAAAACTCTCAAAACATTGCTAAGAGAAATGTCAGAGATTTTACTGCCTATATTTTCTTCTAAGGATTTTATTGTTTTGAGTCTTACATTTAAGTCTTTGATCCATTTTGAGTTTATTCTTGTACATGGTGTAAGAAGGTGGTGTAGTTTCATTTTTTGCATGTGTCTGTTCAATTTTTCCAGCAACCTTTATTGAATATACTGTCTTTACCCCATGCTATGTTTTGACTCCTTTGTCAAATATTAATTGACCATGTAGACATAGGTTTATATCCAGGCTCTCTATTTTATTACATTGATCATTATGTCTGCTTTTATGCCAGCATATATCTCCTTGGGCAAGGGAAACAAAAGAAAAAATAAATAAGTGTTTTGTACAACAAAGGTAACCATTAACAAAAAGACAACCTATTTAATGGGAGAAGATATTCACCAATGATACTTCTAATAAAGGTTAATATCCAAAATTTATAAAGAACTCAAAACCAGGAAAACAAACAACCCTACTTAAAAATGGGTAGAAGATCTGAATATACTCTTTTCCAAGGAAGACATATAGATGGCCAATAGACTTATGAAAAGTTGCTTAACATTACTAATCATCAGAGAAATGCAAATCAAAATCACAATGAGATATCACTTCACACTGTCAGAAAGGTTATCATCAATAAATCAACAAACAAGTGTTGCCCAGGAGGTAGAGAAAAAGAGAAACCTTGTGAACTGTTGGTGGGAACACAGACTGGTGAAACCACTATGGAAAATAGTCTGAAAATTCCTCAGAAAATTAAAAATGAAATTGTCTTATGACCCAGTGATCCCATTTCTTAGTATATATTCCAAAAAACCTGAAACACTAATTTGAAAGGATACATGCACCCCTATGCTCATCACAACATTATTTACAATAGCCAAGATATGGGAGCAATCCAAGTGCCCATCAGTAGAGGAGTAGATAAAAAAGCTGCGATACATTTACACAATAGAATACTACTCAGCCATAAAAAAGACTGACATCTTACCTTTTGCAAAAGCATGGATAGGCCTAGAAGGTATTATGCTAAGTGAAATAAGTCACACAGAGAAATACAAAAACCATATGATTTCACTTATATGTGGAATGTAAAAAACCAAATAAACAAATAAAATAGAAACAGATTCACAGATAAAGAGAATAGATTGACAGTTGTCAGAGGAGAGGGGAATTGAGAGGCTAGGTGAAAACGTGAAGGGATTAAAATATACAAATTGGTAGTTATAGAATAGTCACAGAGTAGATTACAGCATAGAAAATAAAGTCAATAATATCATTATAACTATATATGGGTCCAGGTGGGTACTGGGAACATTAGGGAAACGACTCTGTAAATTATATGATTTTCTAACCACTATGCTGTACCCCTGAAACTAACACAGAATAATATTGAATGTATATTGCAATAGAAACAAATTTTTTAATTTAACTTCAAAAAATTGGTGTAGAAGGAACATATCTCAACATAATAAAATTGAGATATGTTCCACAGTTAACATCAACTTAATAACAAGTATCTGAAAGCATTTTCTCTAAGACCAGAAAAAAGACAAAAATGTCTATTTTTCCCATTTTTATTAAGCGCAGTAGTGGAAGTCTTAGCCAGAGCAATTAGGCAAGAAAAAGAAATAAAAGTTACCTGATTCGTAAAAAAACAAATTAAATTGTTTTTGTTTGCAGATGACATGTTATTATGTACAGAAAATCTTAAAGACTCCACCACAAAATCTATTAGAACTAATAAAAATTTGGTAAAATTGTAAGAAACAAAATTAATGTACAAGATCAGTTGCATTTCATACACTAACAACTAACTATTGAAAAGGAAAAAAAATCCCATTTATAATAGCATAAAAAATAAAATACTTAGAAATAAATTTAACCAAGTTGTTAGTATATATATACTATATATATGTACTAGTATATATATACTATACTAGTAAACAACTAATAGTATATATATAGACTATATACTAACAACTATAAGACATTGATTAAAAAGATTAAAGAAGACACAAATAAATGGAATTATATTTCCATTTATTTCATGGATTAGAAAAATGAATATTGTTAAAATTTCCATACTACCCAAAGTGATCTACAGATTCAGTGCAAGCTCTATCAAAATTCCAATGGCATGTTTTCACAGAAATACAACAAATAATCCTAAAATATTTATGGAACCACAGAAGACCCCAAACAGTTAAAGCAACATCAAAAAAGATCAAAATTGGAGGTATCACATTTCCTGATTTTAAACTACAGTCCATAGCTATAGTAATCAAAACAGTATGGTACTGGCATAAAAACCAACACATAGATCAATAAAACAGAATAGAAAGCCCAGAAATGAACTCACACACATACAGTCAATTAATTTTTGACAAAGGAGCCAAGAATATACAATGGGGAAAAGGTAGTCTCTTCAATAAGTGCCCATCACTAGATGAGTGGATCAAAAAACTGGTACGTTTACACAATGGAATACTATGCAGCAGAAAGAAAGAAGGAGCTCCTACCTTTTGCGACAGCATGGATGAAACTGGCAAATGTTATGCTAAGTGAAATAAGCCAAGTGGTGAGAGACAAATACATTATGATCTCACCTATCAGTGGCATCTAAGAACAAAATAAACTAAAAAGCAAATAGAACCAGAGGCATGGAAACATGGAGCAGACTGTCAGTGACAAGAGGGGAGGGGAGATGGTGATAATGGTGGAATGGAGGGGAAGGGACTAGTCGAAGAACATGTATGAATGACCCATGGACATGGACAACAGGGTGGGGATTGACTCTGGTAGCAGAGGTGGGCTGGGCAGAGAAGAGAAAAGGGGGAAAAATTGGGACACTGTAATAGAATCATAAATAAATAGAAAGAAAGAGAGAAAATAGAAAAAAATAAGGAAAACGAACCCCTACCTTACATCACTCACAAAAATGACTCAAAATGAACTAAAGACTTGAATGTAAGACCTGAAACCATTACATTCCTAGAAGAAAACACAGGAAAAAAGCTCATTGACACTGGCGATTTGGGGGGTTTCATTCCAAAAGCAAAGAAAAATAAGCAAAAATAAATCAGTGGGTCTACATCGCACTAAAAAGATTAACCATGATTCTCCACAGCAAAGGAAACCACTGGCAAAATGGAAAGGCAACCTATGAAATTGGGGGCATTATTTTCAAACCACATATCTGATAAGGGGTTTATGTCCAAAATATACAAGAAACTCTTATAAATCAATACCAAAAAAGTAAACAATTAAAGATAGTCAAATGACCTGAATAGACATTTTTTCAGAGAGGACACACCAATGACCAACAAGTACAGGAAAAGGTGCTAAACATCACTAATCATTAGGGACATGCAAATCAAGACCTTAATAGTATATTGTTACAGAACAGACGGGGTGGGGGTGAACGATATGAAATATGAAAGACCCCCCATGTTTTTCTATGAGGGTTCCTCCCCTGTACCAGGTTCGCTTTGCCTGCAACCAGAGGAAAGACGTAAAAGGAAAGGAATTATTATTTATTTAGAAGTTATACAGACTAAAGTTCTTTAGAATACACATAAACGCACACAGTCCTTCCCTCTCCCTCTGTCCCATCTGGGGTACCCTATCTCAGGCAAGCTCCCAGTACCATCCACATGGCAAAAAAGGAGCACTTCCAAAGCCACGTGGTCCTGACTCTCACCCAAGCTGCATGGTCCCCACTCCGCTGAAACTGCGTCGTCCCAACAAGACGCCCAAGCCGTGTGGTCCCAAAAAGAGACGCCAAATGGCTGCCCCACCTGGGTTTAAATCCCAGCGCCAATCTTCCTCTGCAGCCTCATTTCTGGCTCCTCCCACAATTGGCCGCAGCTGCCAGCATTCATGGCGGGTGTGGCCCTATGGTGTGGAGCCAATTATCTCCAAGCTCTTCTGGACCCCATTACAAATCCCTCTTTGGGCCCCCCCCTCTTGGCTGCACCCTGTTACAATATCACCTAATACCTGTTAGGATGGCTACTATCAAAATGACAAGGGATAAATGCCAATGAGGATGTGGAGAAAGTGAACCATTACTTACTGTTGGTGGGAATGTAAACCGGTGGAGCCACTGTGGAAACAGTGTGACGTTTCCTCAAGCAATTAAAAAGAGAACTGCCGCATGATCCAGTAATCTCACTTCTGGATACATATCCAAAGGAAAGGAAATCATTATCTCAAAGACATGTCTGTGCTCCCAGGTTCATTGCCACATTATTCACAATAGTCAAGGTATGAAAACCACTTAAGTGTCTGTTGACAGATGAGCGGATAAAGAAAATGTGATGCACACGCCGGCACAACAAAATACCGTTCAGCCTTTAAAAAAGAAGGAAATCCTGCCATTTGTAACAACATGAAGAAAGCTGGAGGGCATATACTTAGCGAAATAAGGCAGACAGAGAAAGAAAAACATCCTATACTATCACTTATGTGGAGTGTAAAAAAAAAATGTTGAACTAATAGAAACAGAGTAGAATGGTGGTGCCAGGAGCTGAGGGTGAGGGAATAGGGACAGGACGGTACAAGGGAACAAACTTCCAGTTACACGGTGAATAGGTCTGAGGGCCATTGTATCCAAAGGGTTATTATAGTCGGTAATGCTGTGTTGATCATTAAAATTCGCTAAGAGAGCAGAACTCCTGTCTTCTCACTCCCCCCAAAAGTAAGTACGTGAGGTGATAGAAGTGTTCACTAACTGGACGGTGGAAATCCTTTCACTATATACATGCGTGTGGAATCATCACGATCTTATCATTTTTGCCAGTTACTCAAAGCTGAAACAGTAGCGGCCATGCATTGCAGATCTTAATAATACCTCATAAATAGAGGCAAAATGCATGGCAAAAAAAGCACAAATGACTGGGTGGGAGGTGAGAGTATTTAAGAATCCTAATCTATAAAATGCTATAACATTACTTTACAGTAGACTATGAAAAAGAAAATTTGTAATTTGTAAACCACACGGCAACCACACATGCATGCGCGCGCGCGCACACACACACACACACACACACACACAAAGAGGCCTTTTTAATCTAATAAATTTAAAACACTGAAGAAAAAGGAAATCTTAAAAATACTCAATCCAAAGAGAAGTGGGGAAAGGGAAGACAGGAAAGGAGTGAATAACATATGAGACAAATAAAAAACAAACAAGTTGAATGAGTTAAGCTTAACCATATCAATATTTACATAAATATAAAAAAATGCAAACCATGGGCCAGAGAACTATGGCCTATGAGCCAAATACAGCTGATTGTGATATTTTGTAAAAAAAATTTCACTGCAGCAGAGCTATACCCATTCATTTACGTGTTGCCTATGCAGCTTCAGGCTGTAACAGCTGAGGCAAACGTGTTCAACAGAAACTGTATGTCCCCAAAGCCTGAAGTATTTACCACCTTGCCCTTTACGGAAATGGCTCATTGCCCCTTCGTCTATATGCTCCAAACGAAAGTCAGAGATTCTCACATTAAATTAAAGAAAAATAGCTAACTGTGATCTGTAAAAAAATTCATCTTGATAAGAAGCTCACTTCAAGTGTAAAGACGGGTATGTCAAAAGCAGAAGATAAAAACTGTTATGGCACATAAGCATTAATTGTAAGTGAGCTGGAATGGCTGAGATAATATCAGATAAGGCAGACTCCACAGCAAGCTTTACCGCCAGAGATAAAAAAGGAATTTTTTCTAGGGATAAAGTGGTTAATTCATAAACGTTTTTAAAATGTGCATTCCTCTAATAGCAGGTTCCAAATGCAGACAGCAACACCAGAAGTGAAATGAGAAACGGGCAAATCCACATTGTAAGAAGAGATTTCAGCTCTCCTCTAGCAGTAATTGATAGACAAGGCAGGTAGAATATTAGTAGGCATAAAAAAGACTTGGACAGCACCATCGACCAACTAGACATCACTCACAGTAGCGAATATTCCACCCCTACACAGCAGAATACATGTTCGAGTGTCGGCAGAACATTCGCCAACATTAGTTCCAGTTAGCACACTTATAAGTAGCATATAGCTGCAGTTGAAAAGGGTCCTGGGGGGTTACAAGCCCCAAGACTCTGATTTTCTTTGCTCTTCCTGAAACCCTGTATTGTTTCTGTGGTACAACACTGGAAGGGACCGGAAGCTTGGTTCCTCTACAAATTACTCTTTGCAGTTGGTACAATTGTCCTTGAATTTTATGAGGGGTCACAGCACAATCAATATTAATTATACCTAACAGAGGGAGCAATAAAATTGGTAGATGACAGTAGTCCAAACAGCCCCACCTAGATGGTTACGGTGCCCTCTGCAGTAAGTAGACACAAGATCCCCCTCCCTCTCTCCCTCTCTCTCTCTCTCTCTCTCTGTCTTCCCCGTCCTCTTCCCACCAGAAAGTGAGAAGCAGCCCACACTATGGTTGCTTGACTAGCCACAGCAAGTACTCCGTTTAGGCACAAATAAGCCTTGCAGATTGGCAAACTCATCAGGAATGTTCAGGAATGTTCAGAGTCCATGGTAACTGCCTGTCCCAAACACACAGTAATGAAATTTGTAGGCATTAATACAAGAACAGATAGACAAGTAGGTCAGTGGGACAGAACAATGAACTCAGAGGAAGGCCATGTTGGGTGAGAATGTAACAGACAATAAATATAGCACCACAAATCAAACGTGAAAGGATAGGTTTTTTTAGTATATGTTAGGAAGGAAATAAAATTGGATCCCTCAATAACATTACATATAAAAGTGGCATCAAAATAGATTAATGAAAGATAAAATAAAAAATCAAGAGAAGAAAATGTCAGAATTTATATTTGTGGTTTAGAAGTGTGGATGATTCATTATAAAGTACTGAAAAGCACAAATCCTCGGACTAAAATATGTTGACTATAATTACATCAAAATTAAATCTTTTTCTTTAATGGAGAAGAGTATGGATAAAGTTAACAGAGTAATGATGAACTGTATAAAAATATTTGCAATATCTAAAATTGACAATGTACAAATATTCAATAAATTTATTTAAGTCCACGAAAGACAGGTAACCCAAGAGAAAAAAGGGGCAAAAGTATGATAAGCGATTAAAATAGAACAAACTCCAAGAGCTAATAAGGAAATCAAGAGATGTTCAAACTCTGTAGTAAACACAGAATCAAATGAAAGCAATAGTGTAATATCATCTTTACCCTGTTAATTTGGCTAAAACGTAAAATTAGGCAATCCCGACTGTTGGTGGAGTGTAAGGTTGTAAGAATCTACATGCAGCCCTGGTGAGAGAACAATGACGAAACAATCGCAAAAGCTGCCTGTCGGCATTTAGCAAACCAAGTTCACCCGCACTCAGTGATCCAGCAAACACACTCCCAGGTATGCAGCACAGAGAAATTCCCCCAGAGACCTGCAAGTGAAACACACGAAGACCTCACCGCCTTGGGTACTGCGACAGGGACTCAGAACAATCAGAGTGTTTATCACTGACTGGGAGAGTAAGCAGATCGGTTTGGGTGGGTACGCTGGAGTTTTATTAAACATTAAAAAAATGAACTCGACGTTCACAGAGCTCCATGGTTGGCACCTCAGTGCTAAGTAAAAGAAGTGCAATCAGATCTATGATTTCCATAAAATGTAAAAAGGCACACAGAACAAAACATATGTTGTAAGACTTAATATAATCAAATAACACATATGAAGTACATTAGAATGATTATGGGGATGGATGAGGAGAATAAAATTTGAGATGGGACAAGTAAAAAGAAAGAAAAAAGACAAAGAGGAAGGAAGGGAGGGAGGGAGGGAAGCAGGAAGGTAAAGGAAAGTTCTTTCTTTTTTCAGTTTGAGGGAAATGTCCTCAAATGGAGGCAACGGCATGCGAAAAAGCGCACAGCCAGGAAAGAAGTCTGTAAAACCCAAGGCAAATAACCCAGTTTGAACAGAACAACAGAGCGTTTTAAGAGGAGTAGCAGTAGGTACGCCTGAAAAGGCAAGTTACTGGGCTCGAATGTGGACTATTTTTATTTGTTTTTATCTAAAAAATAATATACAAGATTTACTAATATGTAATACACAGATTTACCCTGGAACTCTGGCTTACACCCAAAGGCATTTGGGATTGCTATGGAAGAAAATGTTTTAAAAGAACTAAAATCTCTGTCATTGCCCCTAAACCTACCCTAAATCGCTCCTGTGTTGAGGCAGCTAAACACCCGTGGGCACTTCCTAGGTCTCTGTGATGTCACTTCCTTTTGTAGCTATTAGTTCCCTGCGGTGTCTGCACTTTACTCAAGCCAGGCTGCCTGATAACAGATGTGATTTCCAGCTGTGTCTGTATACCAACCGCAGCAGGCTCATTAATAACAATTATTAAGTACTTTATGTTACAAATTGAGCTGGTAGCAATCGTGAAAACATCCAGTCCCTTGTTTTATGGTCTCTCGCCAGAGCCAACTGTAAATTCCCATTATCTCAACATTATCAACACTGCAAACGAGATCTAAGCATAAGTGATAAATAAAACCCGCAAACAGCTCAATCATTCCGGAGAGAACGGAGCATAAATTAACACTAGACAATGTAATGTTATAGATGAACTTAAATAATAGCTTAGGCCTTCCTGTCAGCTAATTATGCAAATTATTATTTTTAAGACGTTCATTTGTAGTCGCATGGCTGGTGCATTCACTTAGACACGCAATTAGAAGTCGATAAGTATGCAGACCAGGAGTTCTTACTGATGATGTATGAAGGACAGTGAAAATGAAGAGAGAAAAGTTTCAACTGAGAGAATGTCTCTGAAGATTATAGGGGGGTAGGGGAAAAACACATTTTCTCTGAATACTATATTTTATAGAAGAAATCATTAAATTGGGAAAGATTAATAGAAGAGGAGCCACAAGCTGTACGCATTGTTGGTTCCTGGGTGGAAGCCCATATGGATTTTCAGTCAACTGTAAAAATATTTACTTAGTTATCGCTCTGCATTGGGTCCAAGCTGTCTTAAATGATAAAGACAGAACAGAAAGATAAACCAAACACATAAATTTAATTTGTAATAGCAAAACAGCCAACAAACACATGAAAATTGCCAAAACTCACAAAGACACACAAATTAAAACCACAAGATACTATTTTTCCTGCTTTAAAAGTTAATGCTAGTTTGGGGGAGGAGGCAGTGGAAGAGGAAGTCCTGATCATCTGCTAAAAGGCACCTAAAAGAATTCAAACCTAGAAAGCCCTTTGGCAGTATCTACCAAGAATTCTGAAAGTGTCTCCTACTGTTGCTCAGTTGAGGAATAATTGACATACAACATTGTATCAGTTTCAGGCATTCGACACAAGGATTTGATACTTGTATATATGGCAAATGACCACCACCGTAAGGTGAGTTAACAACCAAAACTACAGAACACTTGACCGACTTGCACGCCACCCTTTTGCAGGGGCTTGCTAATCTCTGCATCGGCCCGGTTTTCCTTTACGTGTTGCCGAAGCGAACACATGTGTCCATTACTTCTGAGACGCCATTCTAATTTTGGAAAATTAATTAATTACAGATTTAGTACATGAAGTTTATGACCTTGAATTTATAATGGCAAAAGGACAGTAAATGACCGGCTCCATCAGGGTGGGAAAAGACCAGCTGAAATAAAGTCTGCAATGAAGTGCTTAAGCAACCCATGGCACACCCACATGATGAACTGCTGTGCCGCCATCAAAAATTGCTCTGTGAAGACTATTTATTTAAGTGTTCACAGAGCACTTTAAATAGTTATAAGATGCTATGAATAGTATAATTTCAAATAGTAATCATATTATGTTTTTACACACAAATATACATGCACCCATAAACAAGGCTGAAAGTAATAGCCTAAAATAGAAAAAGATAGAAGGATGAACTAAGAATACTTTTATCATCTCAGTAATTCTCTTTATTTTCCAACATTTCTTTCACTGGGAGAGATAGTTTATAACAAATCTGGCTACTAAAGATTTCAATTCAATCCTGGCTGATGTGCCTCAGTGGACTGAGTGCTGGCCTTCAAACCAAAGGGTCACTGGTTCAATTCCCAGTCAGGGCACATGCCTGGGTTGCAGGCCAGGTGCCCAGTAGGGGGCGCACAAGAGGCAACCACACATTGATGTTTCTCTCCCTCTCTTTCTCCCTCCCTTCCCTTCTCTCTAAAAATAAATAAATAAAATCATTTTAAAAAAATAATTTCAATTCACACTTTTCCCCAGACCTTTAATAACCCATATTCATTGGACCTGTCTAACCTTATCTTTCACAAAGTCCAACATAACACAGGTCAAATTTATTTTTTTTCATTGCTCCCAAATCATGTTCTGCTTTCCAAATGAGCCTTTGCTCAAGTTACATTTCATGTCTATGCCCAAGGTTACTATATTAGCTGAGCAATATTAAAGTTGGAATCTTAATGAATTCCATCTCTGCCCAGAATCACATAGAAAAAACATACCTCCCCCACCCCGGCAAAAGTAATTCACCCCCCAAAAAGTCTTTTCTTTCCATCTCTCAAAGGACATCAAAAGGAGATGCAATTCATTCGCCACAGCCACACTGACCCGTGTATCGCACCTCCTTCCCACTTCCCTCACGCCCCACAGCGCTCATTACCTCTCTTTACTGTGCACATGCAGCTTTTCTCGGCTCCTCCCACCTCCCTTCTTTAAGATGAAGTTGACTTTTTTAGCTAAATCCTCTTCTTTTCCGCATCACATCTTTGTCTCTGACCAGTTTCCTGTGAGAGAGTGAGCCTCCGTTCCCACACCTGCAAAGAAGGCAAAATGATAACTCCTGCCCTACCAACATCATAAGCTGCAACGTTTAAGTATTTTTAAACTGTAGAGATTTGTATTTGTTGTGACTAGTGTATATCTCCTTTTTCTCTTTCAGCAACGGGTATTGATTACTACTATGTCCTGAGTAACCTGCTGGCACTACTTTACCCACAACTATGGAAGTTATACTTCATTATCCCCTCTCTGTGCCGGTCTGACCCAAATTCATCATTAATTCAACTTGACTTCCGAAATACATCTCAAGCCATTCCAAGCTCTTGGTGTCTGTTAGCCCCAGTCTAACCTGAGTGCTGATTTCTCACTATACTCAAGTAACTCCTGGCTTGCCTTCCCATCCATGCTTGCCCCCTCCCCCCCATTACCAACACAAGGACCCAAATACTTTCCTTAAAAAGTTCGTCAAAAACAATCAACGCTAAGATCCAAAATGCCCAGTGGTTTCTTTAGCAGACATGATAGGTCCAGTAATTTGAGTAACACACAGATAATAAGGCTTATATACAATGGCCTAAGAGTGCAAGGGAGCCCTGACCGGTGTGGCTCGGTTGGTTGGGCATCATGGCACAAAGAGAAAGGTTGCGGTGTGGTTCCCAGTCAGAGCACATACCTGGGTTGCAAGTTCAATCCCCAGTTGGGTCTGGAATGAGAAGCAACCAATCGATGTTTCTCTCTATCTCTTTCATTCTCCCTTCTCCTCTCACTAAAAATAAAATAAAATAAAATATTTAAATTGAACAAAGAATACAAGAGAAAAGGTAGAACCCATGAAAGGGGTATTTACTTGCTCAGGACCCTGCGTGTCTGTGCAGTGGGAGGGGAGAGAGAAAGCTTCACTGATATACAGACCTGCATTGTCCTCCTTAGACGTGCAAGGTACTGGAGGTGCCTTTCCAAGCAATTCATTGAATACATTGGAACTGATGAATTATTCAACTTCACAAAAATATTTTAACACATTGAAATTGTTTTTCCCATGGATGACGGAACTAGGAACGTTTGTAAACCAAGCATGCACTCTGTATGAGCTAAGCATCTCAACAGCTTCTATTACACTTAGAAATCTTCAGTCCTAACCATCCACCTACAAGCCTACAGATGACAGGGCCCCTTTCTGTCACTCTAGCCGTTCTCTCCATGGCTTATGGTACGCATGCTGAATTTTTATTTCTTTACTGTTTCAACTCTTTCCCACGTGCGTGTAGTGCCATTCCCTCTGCCCTACTCTTCACCTGAATAATTTCCACGGGGGTTCAACTATATCGGAGCATGTAAGTCAAACTGATGGTCGGGTTTGACGGGAATGCATTTGCATGTGTGGCTGAGGAACCCCCGAGAGAACAGTTCTGTTAGAGTAGAAAGCACCAGCTACTGAAATGAGCGCGACCTGTTAGCACTACTCATGGCAACGGAAAGACGACTCTGAGGATGTCACGGGTGTGTTGTCAGCAGGTGTTTCATGCCAGTCCCATGAACTGGGAGAGTCGTGATTTAAAGATCGTGTGTAAAATCAGTAATTGCTTTTTCTCTTCTGGGAAACTGGTATGCTATATAAAGAAAAATGAGTTGGATCCCTACTGGGTTAGGTTCTGTTAGTCACTTACTCCATCTCCATTCCCCTCTCTTTGCTGATTGAACTTTGATTTTATTTAGGGTGCCAGTGTGTCAGGTTAAATGCTCACTTCTGCACACTCCCTGAAAGTTCACAGTGTCCGTGTGATGATCACATTTGTGGCTAATGACACATATGCAGGACGATCCTGGGGAAGATCATACGTTGTTGGGAAAGGAGTGAATGCACCTGACAAGATCTTTCCCCTTCTCATGTCTTGCTCCTTTGAATGTAGACATGTCACCTGGATGTCCAGCAGCCGTCTGCTAAACATAAAACGGCAAACTGAAGCAAAAGTCAAGAGATTGACGGAGATGCTGGCCTTACACCATCAAGCTACTAAACAACTCCACCAGATATTTATTTCCAATTTTACATAAGCCTCCCCCTGTATGTATAAAAGAATCAAATATGTTCATGAAGTCAAGACCTGCTATGCTTTTGTCTTTAAGGAACTGCTGCTGTTAGTAGTTCCAGCAAAGCCAGAGAGCCCTTGAAGTCCCCAAACCCTGTGGAGGTTAATAAGGAGGCATAGGAGAATATTTCTTTCCTTATTATGTCTCATATTAAGTGGAAAATTACAATTGAGACATTTTCCTGAAACCCTCATTGCTAAATAAGCAGCAATTATAGAAAAGGCAGTGTCCAACTGAGAGCAAAGTTACTGAATTCTGGAGTTTGAGACAGAAATGAAGAAACTTTTATTTTGTTTTTATTTTATTTTTTGTTTTAATTTTATTTTCTTGTTTTAAATTATATCTTATTAATTATGCTATTACAGTTGTCCTGATTTTCCCCCTTTGTCCCCTGCCCACCTAGAACCCCACACTCCCCCAGGCAATTCCCTCACCATTGTTCATGTCCATGGATCACGCATGTAAGTTTTTTGGCTACTCCGTTTCCTATACTGTGCTTTACATCCCCAGGATGTACTTTACTACCTATTTGTACTTCTATTTTTTTTAAGATGTATGTATGTATGTACGTATTTTTAGAAAGAGAGGGGGAGAGAGTGAACATTAATGTGTGGTTGCCTCTCATGCACCCTCTACTGGAGACCTGGCCTGCAACCTAGGCATGTGCCCTGATGGGGAATTGAACCAGTGACCCTTTTGTTTGCAGACAGGCACTCAAATCACTGAGCCATGCCAGCCAGGGCTATTTGTACTTCTTAATCCCCTCACTTCTTCACCCATTTCCCCACAACCCCTTCCCACCTGGTAACCATCAAAACGCTCTCTGTATCCATGATTCTGTCTCTGTTCTTCTTGTTTTTTAGATTCAGTTGTTGATAGATTTGTATTTATTGTCATTTTATTGTTCATAGTTTTGATCTTCTTTTTCTTAAATAAATCCCTTTAACATTTCATATAATAATAGTTTGGTGATGATGAACTAATCTAGCTTTTTCTTGTTTGGGAAGCTCTGTATCTACCCTTTGATTCTAAGTGATAGCTTTGCTGGGTAAAACAATTTTGGCTGTAGGCCCCTGCTTTTCATGACCTTGAATATTTCTTGGCAATCCCTTCTTGCCTGCAAAGTTTCTTTTGAGAAATCAGCTGACAGTCTTATTCGACCTTCCCTGTAGGTAACTAACTTCTTTTCTCTTGTTGCTTTTAAGATTCTCTCTTTATCTTAACTTTTGGCATTTTAATTATGATGTGTCTTGAAGTGGGCCTTTTTGCATCCATCTTTTTTGGGACTCTGTGCTTCCTGGACTTGCATGTCTATTTCCTTCACCAAATTAGGGAACTTTTCTTTCATTATTTTTTCAAATAGATTTTCAAGTTCTCGCTCTTTCTCTTCTCCTTCTGGCACCCCTATTATGCAAATGTTGGACATCTTGAAGTTGTCCCAGAGGATGCTTATACTATCCTCATTTTTTTTGGATTCTTTTTCATCTTGTTGTTCTGATTGGTTGTTTTTTCTTCCTTATGTTCCAAATCAGTGATTTGGTTCTTGGCTTAATCCACTTTACTGCTGTCTCCCTGTAAATGGTTCTTTATTTCAATTAGTGCACCCTTTGTTTCTGACTGGATCTTTTTTATGCTATTGAGGTCCTTACTAAGTTCCTTGAGCATCCTTATAACCAGTGTTTTGAACTCGGCATCTGAGAGATTGCTTATCTCCATTTCATTTAGCTCTTTTTCTGGAGTTTTGATCTGTTCTTTCATCTGAGCCATGTTTCTTTGTCTCCTCACTTTGGCAGCTTCCCTGTGTTTGTTTCTATATATTAGGTAGAGTTGCTATGACTTCCTGTCTTGGTAGTGTGGTCTAACATAGCAAATGGATTGTAGGGTCCAGTGGCACAGCCTCCCCTATCACCCAAGCTGGATACTCAAGGTATGCCCTTTGTGTGGGCTGAGTAGACCCTCCTCTTATAGTTGAGCCTTGACTGCTGTTGGCAGGTGAATGGGAGGGATTTACCCAGGCCAGTCAGCTGTAAGGATTGGCTGTGACCACTTACTACCAACCTCCACCCTCTGTAGAGGATCAGCTGTGCAGGGGCAGGGTAGTGGTGCTCCTACATGGTCTGTAGCTGTCCACTGGGTGCACTAATCCTATGGATCTCCTGAGGGGTTCAGGCCAAGGGTCAGTCCCCACCTGTGTTTTTTCTGGGCCACCCTTCCTGAGCTATAAAGCAATCTGAGGTGGCTGTTAATCTGAGCTTGGAGATTCCCAGGTGAAGCCAAACTGTGAATCTAGGCTGGTTGATGTCAGTGCCCAGCCTAGGGCTCACTGAGGCCAGCTGTTGCTTGTTTGATAGGATTTAGGGAGTTGTGAAGCATGAATCATTCCTGTAGAAAAGCAGCTTGGGAGGGCCCATAAGTTGGGCGGAGTCTCTGGGAATCTCCAAAGCCAGTCAAACAGTGTCAGTCAGGTTCATAGAGGAGTCTCAGATATGGCACCAGCTTGCCAACTTTCTGCGGGGAGGGTTTAGAAAAGGGACAATGGCCTCTGCTCACCTTGATGCCAGACATTTCAGTTTCTCCCTGTATACCACTGGTGCCTTTCAAGCTGCTACCCCAGTGCTGGTGCTCAGAGGGAGTGAGTCTCTGTTGGTAAGGTATGTGTGGGTTGTTTAAGAGGAACTGCTTGGGGCTCCAGAAGTTTCCTCCAATAACTCAATCCCCATTAGTTTTTGCAGCCAGAAGTTGTGGGTACTTATCTTCCTGGCACTAGAACCCTGGGCTGGGGGCCTGGTGTGGGACTGGGACTCCTCTCTCCCTGGGTATCCCTCCCGAATTTTTATCCACCACATGTGGGTGAGAGACCAGCCTGTTCCCTGCCTGTGCCCCTCCTACCAGTCTGGATGGACGTGGTTCCTTTAACACCATAGTTGTCCAACTCAATTCAATTTCTGCCGGTTCTGTGTGGTGGTTGTTCTATATTTTAGATGTAATTTTGATGTAGTTGTATGAAGAAGCAAGCCATCTCCACTTATGTCGCCATCTTGACTGAAAGTCCAAGAAACTTTTAATTCACTCTTGTCAATCCATGACAGATCAAGTGGTCGAATATAATCAGTAATGATCAGTAAATATATCAATGTCCTAAATAACATAAACAATAGGGTATCTATAGTTGATATTTCTTAATTGATATTATTTCTTGATATATTTCTATAATTGATATTTCTTAAACTCTTCATTCTGAAAAAACAAGATGAGCTTTATTTTTCAAGTGTCCATAGAACAGTTATACGGATTGGTTCCTGAGCCCTAAATAGTAAGAGGGATTTAAATAAAGATTGATTGTACAGTTTCACTAAAACTCTAGAGCTACTCAGTCCAATATGATGGCCACTAGACAGAGGTGGCTATTTAAATATAAATTAAATAGGCCCGGCTTGTGTAGCTCAGTAGATTGAGCGTGGGCTGGGAACCAAAAGGTCCCAGTTTGATTCCCAGTCGGGGCACATACATGGGTTGCAGGCCAGGTCCCCAGTGAGGGCCATGTGAGAGGCAACCATACATTGCTCTTTCTCCCTCCCTTCTCTTCTCTCTAAAAATAAATAAATAAAATCTTTAAAAAAATAAAAAATAGCCCTGGCTGGCGTAGCTCAGTGGATTGAGCGCGGGCTGGGAACCAAAGGGTCCCGGTTCGATTCCCAGTCAGGGCACATGCCTGGGTTGCAGGCCAGGTCCCCAGTGAGGGCCATGTGAGAGGCAACCATACATTGCTGTTTCTCTCCCTCTCTTTCTCCCTCCCTTCCCCTCTCTCTAAAAATAAAAATAAAATCTTTAAAAAAAAATAAAAAAATAAAAAATAAATAAATAAATATAAATTAAATAAATTTAATTTAGTTAAAATTTGAGTTCCTCCATCATACTAGCCACATGTAGCTATTGGAAAGCACAGATATAGAACATTTCCATTATTGCAAAAAGTTCTATTGAACATTGTTACTGTATGGGCTGAGACACAGCCTGTGTGGCTCAGATATTCCTCAGTATGTAACTAGTTTGATTATTACTAGAAAGTAAGCTCCATAGGGTAAGAGATTTCTATCTACAATGTACATTGCTCTATCTCTAATATCTAGATAATAGTTTATACACACCTGGTGCTTAGTAAATGATTGCTTGATGGATTCAGAATTCTCAGTTCAGTTAGGTATAACATGAAATATGTTTTATTTTCAAAATTCCTTGACCTTGAACATTCAATATGCCTACAGCACACATCTCATGTTCTTTCCATCCTATTTCTACTTAAATTTTAGTCCAGTCTAGTGATTTCTGTAAGCTCATTCACTTGTTAAAATCTCAGTCTCATTGAAGAAAGTATGCCATCAAATTCAAATATTATTTTTATAATTACCATACATAGTTTCCAGGTAGGACACTGACTCTTGCCCCCTCTCTCTCTTCCTCCCTCCCGGTCATCGCTGGTTCTCCTGTCCTCGCCTTCCCATCAGAGCAAACTCCAGGAAGGCTCACTCTAACCTGTGTTAATCAGGAGAGGGGGCAGCAGCAGAGAGGGAAAAGGTTTTGACCTTGTGACTATCAATCCACTTAAAGTGGGCAGGGCCTTCCCAAATTCTGGTCTGCTTCTACTACTACCTATGGTCTTTGCTGTCAAGGTGATCTTACTGTATAAGGTTGCTCTGTTTTCTTGGGGATTCCCCTAGGACTCCTCACACCAAAAGAGACTCTTCAGCCTCCTCCAAATCTCTGTCAGAGAGACACTCACTCATACCATTCTGACTTTTCTTAAAAGATGCTTAATCTGATTCATATTTCCAGTATCTTTATTTCTTTGAAAGTACTTTCTATACTTACCTTAAATTTTTGTTTGCTCTATTCCATTAATTATTCCTCTAGAACAAGTATCATATTGTGTATCTTCCTTTTTAATCCTGGGTAACTCAGAAGCTTGCTTATTTTTTGTGATCTCAAATTCTTTTAATAGTGTCAGTTTCCTTGGATGTTCCTAACAAGATGATGGACTTGGATGTGTAATTTGGCATTGTTGACATATACGTGATATTTAAGACTGTGGAAATGGATGAGTCATCTAGGGAGGAAATGTGCACAGTGAAACAAGAAGAGGATTATGAGGAGCTTAAAGGGATTTCAATATTTAAGGTTAGGGAAAAGCAGAGGAATCAGCACAGAATACTGAGAGCCAGTGAATGAAAGGAACAAAGCACGGCTGTTGTGTTACAGAAGCCAAGGATGTTTTTAGCATGGACCACATGGGTATTATGTCAAATTCATGTCGACTCCAGTTCAAGTGAGATAAAAACTGAAAAACCTGACTGCAAACAATTTCACTCGATCCTTTGAATCTCACAAAGTCTTCAGAGACATTCTTGTTACTGTCTCCCCAGATAGCTTGCGCAAAGGTGGACACGAACCGCACACAGCTACGCTTTCCACCCTTCCCCACGGAGGAAGTTCCCTAATTCCACCGCCACCTCAGTCACCGCCCTACCTCGGGAGGGACTGACGGGCAGTCCACGAAAGGAGCAAACATCTGTCCTGGCCTGCATACACAGAAGAAAACATAACATTTTGCCCAAAGGTTACCAACGATTCGCTTGCCTTCTCGGCAGCCACCTTCTCATGGGAGAACTGCATGAAATAAGCAGTCCAGGGGGCTCCAAACTGTGACTCTCCGGGATTTGGGGTACCCTGCATATTTGATTCAAATTATGTGTGTGGGGGGTGTATTATGTAAGGTTTCAATAGATTGGAAACAAGCAAATCCATTGACTTGTGGAATGACACTGGCTAGAGTTTCAACAGACCTAAGCTGACACCTTTCCCACCATCTTGAAACTGCACGGTGAACTGTTCTATAAATAGAAACAATATAAATATAAATATAACACTACATATCTTTGTGATTCAGGGATTTGTTGGTGGCAGAGAGAGGGTACTGGGGCAAAAGGGTAGATGTTGGCTCCTAGTAATTAAAGTAGCCTTATTGTTATTGAGCTTCATAAGTCTTGGTACATTTCAATATAGAAAATCATTTCTAATAACAAAATACCATTTTGTGGTTTTTTTTCTTTTCCATAATGGTTCTTCCTTTACATTTTCTTTTGTTGTTGTTGGAGTTAACATTTTTACTGAGATGTAAAAATCACACAGGAAAGAACCATAAATCTTAAGCTTGATGAAATGTCATAAAGAAAACACATTCATGTAACCATAACAATATCAAAAATAGGACATTAGCAGCACCTCATCAACCTCCTTATCCCCACTCCTAATCTCGTGTTCCTTCCTCCTCCCCCAAATAAATAGCACTCTGACATATCATTCTGACATCATGAAGTCATACAGCTTATTTATAAACTCTAGATAAATAAAATAATACAGAATGAATTACTTTGGGACTACATTCTCTTGATAACATTATATTTGTAAGATTTATATAATTTACGTGTAATAGTAGTTCATTTATTCTCACAGATATGTAGAATTTTATTATATGAGTATACAAAATTTATTTATTTTACTCTCTGTGGAAATTTTTGGTCTGCCTGTTTTTTATTTATTACAAGGGCAATTATGATCATTCTTTGCATGTATTTTGGTATGCAAATTTTTGTGGTTATAGGATACACATCTATTTGACTTGAGTAGATTATGACAATTTTTCAAAGTGATTGTTGACTACTCAAAGCCACCTATCAATTCAATGCAATCCCTATCAAAATTCCAATGGCATTTTTCACAGAAACAGAAAAAATGCTACTAAAATTTGTATACAACCACAAAAGACCTGGCAATAGCTAAAGCAATCTCGAGATAAAGAACAAGCTGGAGGCTTCACACACTTCCTTATTTCAAACTTCATTACAAAGTTATCATTATCAAAACAGCATGGTACTGGCATAAAAACAGACACATAGTCCAATAGAATGGAATCAAGAGCTCAAAAATAAACCCACACATATACAGTCAACTAATATTTTAAACAAGAAGCCAAGAATACTCGATGGGAAACAGGTAGTATCTTCAATAAATGGTGCTGGGAAAACAGGATATGCAAAAGGATGAAGTTGGACCCCATCTTATGCCACTCATAAAATTAACACAGAGTGGATTAAAGATTCAAATGTAAAACCTGAAACCATGAAACTCTTAAAAAAAAAACATAGGGAAAAAGTTCCTTGACCCTGGGTTTCACAACAGTTTGAGGGGAGGAGTATAACACCAAAATCTCAAGCAACAAAAGCAAAAACAAATGAAACGGTGTTGAGCTAAAAAAAAAAGAAAGAAAGAAAGAAACAATCAACAAAATGAAAAGGCAATCCACAAAATGAGAGAAAATATTTGCAAACCATATATCTGATAAGGAGTTCATATCCAAAATCTATAAGAAATTCATACAACTCAATAACCAATCATCATCGTCATCATCATCATCTGATTTTAAAATGGGCAGAGGACTAGAATAGACATTTTTCAAAAAAAAAAGTACAGATGGCCAACAGGTACACGAAAAGGTGCTCGATATCATTCATCATCAGGGAACACAATAAGACGTCACTCACACCTGTTAGAATGGTTATTATCAAGAAATAAGGTGAATGCTGGGGAGGATGTGGAGAAAAGGGAGCCTTGTGCACTGTGGGAGTAACACAGGTTGGTACGCCCACTATGGAAAACAGTGAGGAGTTTCCTCAAAAAAATCTGAAGTTGAACGAGCGTGTGATCCAGCAATCCCACTTCTGGGTATATATTTGAAGGAAATGAAATCACTCTCTCAAAAAGGAAGCTGCACCTCCATGTCCATCATGGTATTATTAACACTAGCCTGCTTAAGTGTCCACCAACCGATGAATGGGTAAAGAAAATATTATATAGGCACATATATGTGTTATATATATATTGTGTGTGTGCGTGTGTACACACACACACAAGTAAATAGTGCCTTCTGTAACAATATGGATGGACTTTCAGGGAATTATGCTAAGCGAAATAAGTCAGACACAAGGAACCAAACACTGTATGATCTCACTTACATGTGAAATCTAAAAAAGCCGAACTAACAGAAACAGGAAATAGAATGTTGATTGGTGAGGGACGAGGGTGGAGGAAATGGGAAAATTTTTGTCAAGGGTACAAACTTCCAGTTACAAGATTATTATGTCCCAGAATCTAATGTATAGCATGGTGACTATGGTTAACAATATTATATAATACACTTGAAAGTTGCTCAAATTCTCTGTTTTCTCACCACATACACACACACACACACACACACACACACACACACACACACACTGGCAATTATATGAGGTGATGGAGGTGTTAACTAACATTCTTGGGATAATCATTCCACAACAATATGTACCTATCAACTCATCACATGCACACCTTAAACTTCCACAACGTTACATGTCAAACATATCTCAATAAAACCAGGAAATAAAAGTGATTACTTATTTAATTTAGGGGGCAAAGCGGCAACACACATTTACAAACACCCCAGCAGTGTATGAGAACTCCCATTGCTCTCCATACAGTCCGTAGCACATATCAGTCTTTTTCATCTTAGCAAGTCTGGTGGATAGAGATTGACATCGCATACTGACTTTAAGTTTAATTTCTCCGATGATTAATGAGGTTGAAGTTTCTTTTCATTTGTTTTATGGTCATTTTTTCAGTCCCTGGTCAGGACCGTTTCCCATTTTTCTATTGGACATCAGATCTTTCTTACTAATTTGTAGAAGTTTTATTCAGGCAAAGATATAGATGGTTTCAGACACGAGCTCTTTGTCATTGCATATTGTATACACTTCCCATTCTGCGGCTCACCTTTTCAATATCTTGACGGTGTTTTTTGAAAAATTCTTAATTTTACTGTAGCTCAAGTTATCAATATTTCCCTCTAAAGTAAATTACTTTCGTGCTCTTTTAAAGAAAGTTTTCCCTATCCAAGTATAAAAATATTCTCCTATGTTATCCTGTTAAAACCTATTATTTTACTTTTTGCATTTAGATCTAAAATTTACCTGGAATCAGTTTGCATGTGTGGTGTGAAGTCAAGGTTCCCTTTCGTCTTTTATCTTGGGGGGGGGGGTTCAGATGTTTTCACTCTTACAATGGTTTGAAAACTACGTGGCTATTCTAATCATCATTTAATGGGTGCAGAAATGAAATCCAGAAAGATGAAGTGATTGCTCTAGAGTCATATATCTGTGACTGAACCCTGGTAGTTACTGACCCAGCTTCTAATTTTAACTTGCTTCTCTCTGTCTTCCTCAAGGGTCAGTGTCCTAATGCTGCTCCCATGACTTAACCATTTAAAAATACGTTCTGCATTTATATAAACTATCAGTGGCCATAGCTTAGTGTTATCATTCCCACTGATATCTCTGTAAAAAATGATGACATTCTTAAGTAGACCCTTAACAGGATGCTCTTATGTGTGGAAGAATTAGGCAGATGCAACAAGATGTTAAAATGTCATTCATTGCTGCTGAAGACTCAAATCTTAGGACAGAGGCGACAGAGGCCCATGCATTTTAGGGAGGTGCTAAGCACAAACAGCAGGACATGTGACAAACTAGTGCCACACATGCTGTCCCAAACTATTGATCATTAGGTGTCTTTCCTGGTCTTACAACCATCACCCTCAAAAGCCTGTGTTACCTAAGGGTGGAGATCCGCTGAGGGAGGAGACTCTTTGAAGAGAATGCATAGTAGAGAAAGTTACGTCATTCTCCTTTTCTCCCTACAGCTAAAAAGTATCGGTCTAGTAAGTAGTGAGCAGTCATTGTGTGTGAAAAACTACCCCGAGTACTGTAAAAGATTTCTCTCATTGATCGCCACAATATTCCCAGGCAGTGGGCATCGGTGAGGGGGATGCCTGCCCCTGAGACCGACAGCCCCCATCCGTTTTACGTCCCAGGTTTCTCTCTTGCTTCACCCTGGTCCTGGCCAGGCTAGAGAGGAATGGATACTAAAAGCAAAAACGAAATCCCACAGTCCCCCGTCTCTCAGATTCTGCAGTTGATTTCGGTTTTGTCCATTAGATCCCCTTGAATGATCCTTACGATGAAGGTGAGCAAAGGCCGCCTTTCCATTGTTTATACCGGCAAGTAAAGACCTGAACATTGGAGAATCGAGGCATGGCGGCCGGATGTGGCACTGCAGCGTCCCGCTCCCAGCTTCATGGGTCTCAAGAGGCATGAGTGGCAAGACTGTGGCTTTCTGATCCCTGGGTGGCAGCTCTACTGGTATGTCCCTGAGCTCAATAATTTCAGCACTTGACTCTGTTCCTGCAGCAGTTCCAATGATTTTGAAGCACCTAATTTTCTGTATTAAGTCCCTTTCTGCTTAAGACACCCGAGCGGTTTCCGTTCCGTGACAGCGAGAGTGACTAGAGAATGGCACTGGCGTTTGATTTTCTGCTTTGCCCTAACGGACATGTCAAACCCCGAACCCAGACAGAGTCGAGCCTTCCCATCTGGAACTCGCTCTGTTGTCACGAGTCGAGTTAGCCATGGAGCGCGGAGCCAAGTGGTACCCACACACAGGCAGCAAGAGCTGGCATGTGCTTAGCTTTCCATGAAAAGCAGCTCTGGGGAAAGATGCTACCCAATTGATCTAAGTCAGATCACCCTGGAAACTATCCACTCTGCCCTCGTCCCCGCTGCCACGCACGCCTTCCCAGAGTACGAATCTTCAGGTTTCCTTCCTGGCCATATCTCTGATCCTCCCAGGGTCAGTTCTCAACTCTCCCCACTGAGCACTGTAGCCTGTACTTGACCTTGACTGTCCCCCATAACTGTACCTTTTCCTAGCTCATTCACTGCTTCTATAACACCCCGCCCCCACATCCTCATCTTCATCCTACTAAACCTTCATGTCGAGGCAGAGATACTTTCTATTACTATTTTTTACTTAGGAAGAAAAAAATCACCAGAAATTTGTAGTAAGTAACGAAGCAGTGATGTTTTCAGCAGGCTTTTGGCCTTCTCTCAACAGAATATTTTTTTGCCCTACAAGGCAGCTTAATCAAAATCATAATGATGTCTTCCCCGCTGTTTAATGTGGCGCTGCTCCTGTCCCCCAAGCCAGGTGTGCTGTGGACACTGGAAACCCTAGGGCTTCCACATGTCTCAGTTGTCAAGCTCAGCTCTCAGAAAGCTGTTCATTTCCTCCGTGGTAATTTGACTGCAATTAAGTTACGCTGCCACCAGGTGAATCCTGGAGCCCTGGTTAAGCCACTTTCATCTCAGTAGCCAGACTCCCTACAGGCCTGATAAAATGAAGAGAGAATGCAGTTTGATTTCCACTTAATTGCGATTAGAAAAATAAACAAAAAAGAAAAAATAGTCGTTTAGCATAGTATTTAACCAGAATTAAACTGGAGTACTACAAAGATATCTTATTCCTGTGTTTAACCGAAATTTATTGAGTGCCTACTATGTGAAAAAGATTGCTCTAGAATCAGGGAGAGGGCAGAAAACATGTCAAACAAAGTGCCTGACTTCATAAAGCTACAGTCTGAGGAGTAAAACAAGCAACAAAAAATAAAAATACATATTTATCCTACATAACAGTATATATACACATGATATGTACTATAATGATTATATCTTATTATATAATGATTTATATAATGATATATAGTATATTCCCAAGTGCATCAGCCTATAAAAACTGATAAAATCACAATAATAATACCCTAGATTTTACTGATGCTCCTTCCCCACCAGTTTAGCCATGAAGAACCTCATTCCTCTATGGAGGAATTCCTCAACCTTGTCTCCGACCCTGAACTATTTCTGGACTTTTTAAAACATATATCAGATATGCTTATAGGTAAGTCTAGCCAATAATTTCCGTCAGCCCTGGCTGATGTGGCTCAGTGGATTGAGTGCCAGCCTGCAAACCAAAGAGTCCCAGGTTCGATTCCTAGTGTAGGGCGCATGCCTGGGTTTGCTGTCCAGGTCCCCAGTAGGGGACATGCAAGAGGCGACCACACATTGATGTGTCTCTCTCCTCTCTTTCTCCCTCCCTTCTCCTCTCTAAAAATAAATAAATAAAATATTTAAGAAATAATAATAATTTCGGTCAGCTACCATGTGATGCCCTGTCTGTTCTGAACACCCATCACTCCGCAGGTACCATTGCCCCTGCCACACATGCTACTTTTATCATCTATTTATTGGTCAAACAGTCATTAAACCTACTTTGCTCCAGCAGGAAATAAGGGAATGTCTCTGTCCTGTCTCTGTCCTCATAGAGCTTGCAGTGAAGAAAGACAAGGAAAAGACACCACTGTGCATACGTGTGCCAAAAGGAGAAGTGCAGAATGCCATAGCATCGTTGAAAAGGGAAAGCGAAGGAAGAACACGTGCCCACAGCACAGGTTCCTGAACAAAGTCCTGTGTGGACGGAGACTTAGGGGACTAACGCAATTCATCGGGTGAGCAGTAGGGGGAGCAGTATTTTCCGCAGAGGGATCAGCCTGCTCTGTGACCCTGAGACGGCACATTTGGGGCCTTTCCCGCCCTGCACTCCTGTCAATGTCTTTAGAACAGTGTGAACATAAACACTGGCCCAAGGAGAAGTAACAGGAACTGGATATAACCTCCCACTGAAGACAGCTAAAAACCAAGGCAGACGTGTGAGATAATAGTCCTGAAGACATCGGACATTAGGTATCAAGGGACAGTGACAAGCAATGAGAAATAAAGTTAGTCCTACTATTGCCCCAATCTACTCAGGAGGGGGGACTCCTGCAGACCCTTGCACACGCCTTGAATGAAGGAGATGGAGGCGGGAGCCAAAGAGGTAAGGCAGTTAGAATTTAGCAAGGCCGGGTACCAGGGAGGAGAGAGCTTCAAGGAGCAAGGACTCCGGGGATCTGCAGAGAATTCCTCTAAAGCATTCGATGGAGTATCGTCGGCACAGGCATGGGGGGTGAGGGGGGGGGGGAGCGCTGTGTGAGATCAGAAAAGAAGCCAACAAAAGGATTATGAAGAAGATACCTGATGCTCCCCCAGGGTTGGAAACCATGCCTGTTCTCCCCAGCAATACGGGAAAGCTTCCTAATTAGCCATGCATTGAGAAGAGTATTCAGAAAGGTTTTGCCAGAGTCATGGTGGGGGAAAAAATCAGTCTCCAGTTAAATGCTCTTCTAGTCCTGCTTAACAGAAATTAAAAGTAAGACCTGAGGAGGTCAAATCGCTTGCCAGTAACTTAAATACATCCTAGAACAAAACTCAAGAATATTGACAAGAGTACAAAAGATCAAGCACCAAGAAAAGTCACAATGTCTTAAATTTAGGGAAAAAAAATTACTGGGCATGCAAAGAAGCAGAAAAATACACCCCATCATAATGAAAAAGATTAATCAATCAAAACTGACCCAGAAATGAAAAGGATAATTGGATTAGTAGACGAGGACATTAAAACAGGTTTTTAAACTCTGTTCTACACGATTAAGAAACCAGATAAAAATTTTAGCATGTTAAGTAGAGACATGAAAAGATATTTTTTACAGATTCGAGTTGAATGTCTAGAGACAAAAGCCACAGTGTAGGAGATAATTAAAAAAAAAACGCACAGGATGGAACTGACGGCAAGTTAGACACAGCATAAAATATTAGCAAACTTGAATATATTGCAATAAATCATCCCAAACGAAAACAGAGGGAAAAAAAGAACTGGGAAAAAGAACCATCAGAGGGCTCTGGGAAATTTTCAAGTGGTCCACTATGTGTATTTGGAGTCACTGAGGAGAAGAGATGGAAGAAACAAAAAATATATATATTTGAAGAAATAATGAGTAAAAATTTTTCCAAATTTTATGAAAACTATAAACCCCACTGATCTAGGAATCTTAAGACCCAAGCATCAGGAATGTGAAGAAAATCACATCACACCAAATTGCTTAAAACTAATAATAAATAGAAAATCTCGCAGTGATGGAAAAATCACACATGACATACAGAAGAATGTATGTCGTAAAGATGACAGCAGATTAGTCCTTAAAAACAAGGCAAGCCAGAAGTACGTCAAAGTACTAAAAGAGAACAACTGCGATTCTACATTTTCTTTAGCCAGTGAAAGTATCTTTCAAAAAGGAATGTAAAATAAAAACAATTCCAGACATAAAACAGCTGAAAGAATTAATTACCAGAAGCACATTGATCAAGGAAGGAAATAGTAGCAAAATTAGAATGTATTCTGATCTCAATATGTACCTATTACCGTTCTGTTCAATATGTACATGTTGCAATCCTGTGGGTGTATATATTTCACAGGTGTACAGACACACACACAATTTATGTATCAAGTTTCCGCAAACGGAAATGGACGGCTTGTTACCTGTCAATGACACCTCAATGAAACTGTTGAAGATGCTGCAGAATGATAGCCGCCACTCCCACGGTGGAGTAGGCGGCTCACGGCAGTGCCAAAGCCCCGCCGCTAGTGCTTCAAGTTGAAAGACTTGCAGACGGTTCTTCCTGTTTCTACTTTTGCACACTCACTCCTCTTCCACAGACGTGGAGCTGGAACCCAGAGGCAGCGAGGTTGTGCCATGGGCTCCTACAGACCTGAGTGGCAATCACTGCGCTGCACTCAGAATCGCTCTCCTTCCAGACCCTGAGTCTCTCTTGTAATGTAGCTCAAGCTCCTAGACCAGGCTTCCTTGCCCTAAGGACGAGGATCCTCTGGGGAATCGCTATAGTTTCTCACTCCAACTTCTACCTGGTAGATTCTTTCCATTGGCCAAACATCGAATGACTTGTCTGAACTCAGCAGAAGACTTCCACCTTACATATTTCAAGGGAAATGCAATTAAAGCAAAAAAATTCTAAAATAGAAATAATTACCTACTTAATTTATCAATCACTGCTTAATCTACCCCTGGTTTTCCCTACAGTGTGGAGCTGAATAATTTCTTTGGTGCAGCTTCGTCTGTGTACCTCAGTTAAAAGCCCCTGGGTGGATAGATGCACATTTCTGAGTTTTCAGCATTTTAATCAGTGTTCTCTCTGCAATCTTTCTTCCATAGATTCTCGAATTCTCCTGACAGGAGCGTACGACTTTAAAAGGCTTTTGTTAGGATCCTTTCCCAAGCACTCGGATCCGGGTTATAGAAGGCGGATGGAATGCTGACAGACAGTGAGTACGGCCCTTTCGGCGAAAATGGGGAGAGCGCAAGGGACAGGCCACCAGTGAGGAGTACTGCCTTCAAATACTCCTCTCTTCTCCCAACATCCTAAAAAATGAATAAAGATACATTTACTTCGCTGGGAAACCTTATCTTGCCCCTAGAACTGCAGGGGAAACACAAGTAGGCAGTAGAATTCGTTGCCCAAGTTACCCACTCACTAAGTCTCCGCCTTAACCATGGCATTAGTCTGTCAATTCTAAATTTCTGACTGCATTCATGTATCAATAGTATCCACCACATATTAACAAATAACCTGAACCTTCTATAGAATTAAATGTGCTACTCTTTACAGAAAACACCTTGGATCCACTATAAAAAAATACTTTTAATCTGTTTTATTGTTTTATTCTTTTCCATAATTTTTCACCAAGAAATCCCTTGGGCTTTAATCTCTTGTGTAAATCTGTTGTGCTGTGGAATTGTGTGGAGTGTGTAAAGTATGTCCTTAGTTAATCCCATCATCCCCTGCAACTTGATGTGCATTGTCCTTGAGAGTTCCATCTTGCCCGAGCAAACACACAGACCACAACCCTGCCCTCTCCTCTCTCCTCCTCCCTTTCACCCTGGCAACACTTCCAGGAGTCACCCCTCGGTCCAGTGTCACAGCCCAAATCCCAATGGCTAAAAGATAAACACATCACACCATACTACTGCAATGCCTCCTCATGCGTGTTTCTATGACGGGGAAGCCAGCCTCCTGTTCTGCCCAATGATCCACCCCCAGGCCCCACAGTTCCTGTCAGATATGGAAACTTTCAATTGTTTAAGTTTTCCTTTTAAACATTAAAATTGAGCTCCCAGGCAGCGTTTGTTGTTTGGTTACTTTTGAAAAGTTATGTCCTTTTCTGATCATAAATTCAAGTTTCTATGACTTTTAAAACAGATTTAAGTTGAACATGAATGTATTTTTTTAATATTTCATTTATTTATTTTTAGACAGAAGGAGAGGGAGGGAAAAAGAGAGGGAGAGAAACATCGATGTGTGGTTGCCTCTCGCACGCCCCCTACTGGGGACCTGGCCTGCAACCCAGGCATGTGCCCTGACTGGGAATTGAACCAGTGACCCTTTGGTTCACAGCCTGTGCTCAATCCACTGAGCTACACCAGCCAGGGCTGAACATGAATATATTTTGAAGCAAACAAACCTCAGGAAAGTGACAGAACCTCAGAAGCTTTATGAAACCTCAGAATTAACCCACTACTAACGGCTAAGCAGAACACGGACCTGCAAGCTTTTCCACACCTGGACATCACGGGCATCGTCAAATCAGCAGGCGTGACACTCCCTAGTGCCATGAGGACTCTGGTTGCAAGATTCTAAACTTCAATCATGGCATTTAAGAAATTCCCTTGACAAAAAAAAAGTAATTTTTTTAAAGAATATTCCTTGACAATGTGGATAAGGAAAATCTAATAGAATATTTCTAGCAGACTCCTAGAGCCAGGTGTGAATCATTTACCCCCCGTGACGCACAGAGGGTCGCCGGGAGATTGTCTCTATGTCCAGCCACATTTGAACTTTGAACCACTGGAAATTTGTTGCCATAAATAGCTAATGTTAACATTACTCTGTGAAATAAGTACTTTTAATGTGGATCCTATTTACAGGTAAGGACACTGAGGCACAGAGAAGTTAAGGAGCTTTGTTATGGTCATACAGATAGAAAACGGCAGAGCTGGAATTGAAACCCAACCAATCTTGCTACGAAGCCCACGTGCTTTCACATTTAACCTCTATAATGAAAAATATGATGGCCAAATTGTTAATGCCACAGACAAAAATCAAACAAAAAGGAGGAAGGAAAAAAAGAAAGGAGAACGCCGGTGTTGAGGTTGAAAGACTTCACAGATTAAGGAGAATTTGTAAGGCTAAGAGTGAAAATCAGAAGGTAGAGACGAGGGGGCGAGACCATCCAGGGACAGCGGAACAACGCACAAAGACAGAGAACACAAGAATAGGTAAGGCATGTTCTAGAAACAGAGCAGACCACCAAAATAGGGGTGGTCTCACTTACCTGGGGTGAACCTTGACCTTGTGAACCAGCCTGAATAACTCATGCTTCATTTTATTTTGCCCCCTCTAATCCCTCCACCATGCCCCAGAAATGTACACACCTAATTTCTCATGGAAGCTACCCCGCCATGTTCAAGTTTCCCTGGTAAAGAGAAGGATGCTAATAACCAACTAAGACTGCTGTACAAATCTAGTCCAGCAGGAACCAACAGAGAATGGATTCTAACTCACAACTCTCTCCTTCTACTTTAGCAGAAAAGCTGGATTATGTCTACCATCTTATTGGCAAACTGATAGAGCTTAAATCTCTTTTCTCCCTTTTGAATGTCCTGGGGCCAAGATCCTTACTGACTTTAACTTGTAAATGACAGCCAACAGCCCTGGATGTCATTATCACCATGGGCCTAGAGCAAATATAACCAAAGTTCTGAGAGAATGGGGTTAATCTGGTGCACTCACTGCATAGGATGTACAGAAAACTTAAACCAGATAAAGGGCTCAAAAACTGTAATTATCATTAACAGCAGCAGCTGGGTAAGTCAACTCATGGAACCATCCCCATATGATCAACATTTTAACATCTGGCCCACAGAACACTCAAGTTCTTAACGAAAGGTAACATTCAGACCACTCTTGGGAGAAGGCGTAATTGCTTCTACCTTGGACACTCAATTCCTATCCTTCAAGATCCTGTCTGATGGGTACACCCAGAATGGTCCTCATGACAGCAGCTCTGCACCCCCTGAGGTTATGCCTTGGAGCTCTGGCTCACACCACGGGACTATCGATGAATGATTGCGAAAAATTTATCTGGTCCCATACTTGGAAAGTTCTCTCCTTCTTACCTAACTTTTCTTTATGCATAGGATTCAATTCCTGAGTCTCTTCTAATAAAAGATACTGTATTTTTTGGACCATAAGACACACCTAGGTTTTAGAGGAGGAAAATAGAAAAAAAGTTTTTTGAAGCAAAAAAATGTGGTAAAATATTTAATAACATAAGTAACATTCAGACTATAATTCAGCTACATTCAGACTATAAGATGCATCCCAATTTTCCTCCCAAATTTGGGGGGGAAAGTGTGTTTTATAGTCCGAAAAATATGGTAGTATGGGAAAAGTGTGACCTTTCAAGTAAGACAGCCATAGACAAAGAAATGGCACTGAGGATCATCAGGATGCTCATGGCAGAAGATTCAGCGTGGGCACAGGGACTGCTGTTGCTTAAATCAATCTGAGTGCTACCACCGATTACATGCTACCATTGCATTCTCCGGCTGGGCTGTCCAAACTTTTGGCGTCTCTGGGCCACCCTGGAAGAAGAAGAGTTGTCTTGGGCCACACAGTAAATACATTTCAACACGTAATCACAAAAAAATCTCATCATGTTTTAAGTACATTTACGATTTTGTGTTAGGCTGCATTCATAGCCATCCTGGGCCACATGTGAGCTGCAGACCACAGACTGGACACCCTGTGAGAGTTTCTGCAAAAAACCAGTATTGGTTCTGTTGAGGGACTGCAGTGAGCTCATCTCAGAGAGAGCTTTCCTTAAGTAAGCTGCACACACACACACAACCCTCTGATCAGGGGGTTGGGGCCCCTAAGACTTGAGAAGCCTTATCTTCTGAAGCCCTGGGCTATGTGGTGCTTGAATGATCAGGACCAAATTCCAGATTTACGTAGATCTTGGCTCCCCAGGTCTGACCCTGCTCCTCAGCCTTCATACCTCAAACCTGGAATTGGCCAGAAATACCTAGAATGTCACATTCCAGGCTGATTGGCTGGTGCATGATTGCATCAGGCACAATGGCACAGTCTGCACTGGGAATTCCTGCCGGAAGTGGGTGAATGAAGGCCACATGACACTCAGGAGGCAGGAAGAAGAAATCCGTGATTTCCTGTGGACAATGCCAGGGTTCAGGAGGCTTTTGTAAATTAGCCACCAGCAACATGCCATCAGGGTTAGTGGGGTGGCTGTTCTCCGGTGTGGAACTGGTGAGTCATAATCCATGAAGTCGGTTAGATGTGCCGGTCCCTGACAAGTCCGAGAAGGGACGGGGAGGAGATGCAGGGATCAAGGGCTTGAAGACAGGAAGGGACAGCGTCGAGAGGGTGAGCAGCTGTGTGTCATTGCCTCTGATGACACTGGCAGAAGGACCAGGATGATCCGCAACCCGCGGGCCCAGGTGAGGCGAGCTCAGTCACCCGGCCAGCCTGCAGCTTCCATATGCCTCACCGAGCTTGTGGCTTCACTGAGGGCCACACTATTTGCACCTCTCCTCGCAGTGATCTGCTGGCAGAGAAGAAAGAGCCTTCCAATGTGGAGGAAATATCAAGGAGAAATCCACAATTTTCGTGTGAACAGTTTTCTGAGCTCTGGCAAAACTGTCCTCCAGATCCCATAAGACCATCCCAGGATCAGTCACTTCTCTTTGGAGCTGCCCAGCAGCTGGTGGGCTGGTCCAGACTGGCAGGCGCTCCACTCAAACCATCAGCATGCTCGGTTCTCACACCACCTCCACCACCTACCAGCTCCTGGGATTATAACCAGCTCTCAGACTGGGTTTTATACTGGTTATAAATTCATGTTTTAATTGGTTTTAATCCAGTAAAATGTGCAGAGCAGGGCAAGGGAGGGATCCCAATGGGATTTCAGAAAATCATTTTATTTTACTCTCTCACAGCATCTTAGAAGAGTTACAGTAAAAATAAAATGCAGATGCTCCCCTCTCCCCAGAACCAGCCTGCGTCTCTGTCTAATAAACTTTCCATTTCAGTGGGGGAATGAAGCTATTTGTCAGTTCCAATGTCAAGAATGAATGCAATTTGAATTCTCTAGCCATTTGTTTCAACAACTCTCTATGCTACAGCAGAAATAACTTAACATAAGAAATAGCTGTTCAGTCAGTGTAAAACTTGCAAATCTGGTTCTACAAGGCATATTTCTTTAAAAAAAGAGCTGGGAAGGGCTGTTGCATAGTCCATCCATCTTGGTGTGATGGTACCGCCCAGGTCCACTGGAGCACGTTTGGCCGCGTCCTAGGCTCTGGAGCAACCCCCACCGGGCCAATCTCCGCACTTCCCTCTTCATTACCATCATCATAATTGCTGCTGTCTCCTCATAAACATGCACAATTCATCATCTTTCCTCTTTAAACTTGATGTGTTGATGACACCCAAATGGCCCTGAATGGAAACCTTCCATGACTGAGACATGGAGAAAAATGAGAAATACCGGTAAAATGTTTCATTTCACCCCTGACAAGGCCGTCCTGCAGGCAGCGACAGAACACAAACCTGAGCGGCAGCTTGCCGCAGGAACGTGGCTTCGCGTGGATGATGGAGTGGGGAGGAGGCTCCCGGGAATCCTGCCTTGTCTGTTCCGTGTCTGTCGTGTTTGGGAGGATTTTTCTTCTTCCCCAAAGTGCCGCCCCACCTCTTCCCCTGTGACTCTCCAACGTAACCAGGGAGCGTCTGACAACATAGAGCGCCGAGAGCATGAGAAATGTCCAGTGAAAAAGCCAAATTTTAGCTTCTCATTAAAACCAATAGCAAGTATTGGTCTATTATATAGTACTTACTAAGTACCAGATTCTAAAGTATTTTACATATGTTAACTTGCTTAGCTTTGAATAAAATCCTAGGTAAATGTTATCAACATCCCCAAAGGTACAGTTTTCAGACAGTGGCACTGAAATTGTATCTCATGTTTCCTGCCCCAGATTCTTAACCAGTACCCTAAGAGCCTGCTCTCAAAACTGCACACTACTGGTATTTCCAGAACATGTGGTCCTAGCGACAGTTTCAGTGAGGTTCTCTCTAAAGGTAGAAGACAAAATAGCCACGATTCCTCTTCCAGCTTCATCGTTACCAATACGTGTTTAAAGTTCTTTTCCAAATACCACAGAAGAGCAAAAAAAAAACCCAGTACTTCTTTTTCCAGTGCGTTTGTGTTCTTTATTCCCTTTTGGGTCAAATTAGAGGAGGAATGAGAGGGGGCAAATTTTTCTGCAAACCTAAAACTACTCTAAAGCAGAGAGTCACTTCTCGGCAGAGCTCGCCTTTCAGGCTCTGCAGAGAGTACAGATGGTGCTTCTGAAGTCCCGGCTCCTGAATGATTAGATTATGGGCAGGAATGAAGCGGCAAAGGGTCAAAATAAACTGCAGAAAATTTTTCAAACATCACTTATCTGTTCCTTTACTAAACAGTTAGTGAGGCACTGCACTCAACTCAGAGGGTCTAAAAATAACGTAATCCCGACCCTGGCCTTGAGCAGCTCACAGAGTAGTTGTGGGAGAGACAGACCCGCAAGCGAACTGCGGAGGAGCAGTAGTGCCTCGATGCAGTCAGTGTAAACTGCTGCGGGAGCCCAGGGAGAGATGAAAATGAGCCCGCAGGAGACTGCGGGCTCATCCTCAGGGAACCCGAGCTCAGCGGACCATCACTCGCTGGTGCCTTTCAGTGGGCATGTGTGTGACTGCTCTGCTGGGCATCGTACCAGGTAGCAGAGAAGCAACTGTGAGCCAGACATCAAAGCTCCAGTTGGTCAGGAAGATTACAGTTTAAAAGCCCCTGTTTTCCTTATGGAAGAACATGACACTTAAGCTGAACCAGGAAGCCCTTTCCAGTAAGTCCAATTAATAAGAAAATATATATTTTATGTTCAAACCGCACACGACTAACATTAAGACCTGTAGAGGTGTCCTGTTACAGTGGTTCTCAAGCCTAGTTACATGCTAGCATCACACGGCAGCCTTTTGGGCAACACCGATACCCGAGTTCCCACCAGACTGATGAAATCGGAATGTCTGGTGATTGGAAGGAGATACAGGTGTTTTTTTTTAATCTTCCCCCAAGTGATTCTAGTAAATCGTGAGGATTGAAAATGCCTACTGAGCTAATCTTGTGTTTTTATTGATTGTGAATCAGTGTCACAAGTTTGAGGTCAAGATTACAAAATTGGTCTGCCCTGGCTGGTGTGGTTCAGTGGATTGAGTGGTGGTCTGTGAATCAAGGAGTCACTGGTTCGAGTCTCAGGCAGGGCACATACCTGGGTTGCAGGCCAGGTCCCCAGTAGGGGGCACATGAGAGGCAACCACAAACTATTGTTTCTCTCCCTCTCTTTCTCCCTCCCTTCCCCTCTAAAAATAAATGAATAAACATTTTTTTAAAAAAGATTACAGAGCTAGTCAACATAACAAAATCCATGATACACCGTACAACTTAAGAACTGTAATATTACCAATACTTTACATCAATCTAATGCAGTCTTGTTCCCTCAAATAATAACCGCTATCCTGAATTTTTAATTGCCTTTTTTGTTACTTTATGCCATATGTATATGCTATTTACCTAAATAACACACTGGTGTAGCTTGGTTTTTGCGCTCCAAAAAGAAGGTATTTACCATATGTAGTAGGACCTTGCTCATCGAAAGGTAATCTCTGGACCGGCAGCGGTAGCATTGCCCAAAAGCTTGTTAGAAACGCACAATCTGGGGCACCAGCCCAGATTCACTAAATGAGAACCTTCATTTTCACAAGATGCCCACACGTTCGTTTCGTAAGCACTGTTCTGAAGGCTTGGCTTGTCACTGAGATGCATTCACGTTGTTATACGCAGGTGTAGCTCTGTGAATCAGTTCTCAGGATGTTCCCAGTTTTTTTTATATTAGAAAACTACTCCAGTGAAAATCTTATGTCTCCTAGTGCCTAGGTGAAGAATTTTTGTAGGATACATACCTAAGAGTGGGATTGATGGGAAAAAAAAATACATTAAAGTTCATTTTCACAATGCCAAATTACTTTCTGAAGTATTTTGAGTTTCCCATGCCCTCCAGAGTATATAAGAGTAACTCTCTTGATTTAGATTTTTCTGATTTACTAATGAATTTTCTTCCTCACCATATTTACTAATTTTATTTTCTTTCTGACCATATTGTCTCTTCTGTGGAATGCCTATTTATTTATTTTGCCAGTTTGTTTATTGGATCATTTGGGTGTTTTCTCACTGGTTTATAGTTTTTAAAAAATATTTATAGACATGAATGTGTTTTCAATTACATATCTTGCAAAAAAATTTGTTAGCATATAGCTTTCTACTTTCTACTCTCTTGACATGACTTCTTATGTACAGACATTCTAAATTCTACTGTAATAAATTCATCAATCCTTCTATCTTGACTCACAGTTTTTTGCTCATTTTAGAGATATTTCTCTACCCTGAGGTCTGAAATATATTCGCCCATGTTTCCTTCTAACAGTTTTAAAGTTTTCCGGTTATATTTAAGTCTTTAATCCATCTGGAATTGATTTTTGTGCTCTTCGTACAGTAGAGATCTTATGTTATTTTCTCGGTGTGGAAAATCAATTGTCCCAGAGCCATTATCAAGTAGGGCCAGCTTTTCTGCAGCTGATCTGAAAGCATCTTGGGCCATATGTATTCATCAGTCTGTTTTAGGGTCCGCTGTTCCGTTTCACTGGACAATGTGTCTATCCCAGCACCAACAGCAGAGTCTTAATCACCACAATTTTACTATAAAATGTGGTATCCGAGGGCAAGTCCTTTCACCTTCTTCTTCTTCTTCAGTATTTTGGCCATCCTTGGCCTTTTCATTTTCTGTATAAATTATAAAATCAATCTGTCATGTTCCCCTCAAAATGCTGTCGGGATTTTATTGGAATTGCAGTAGAAATCAATGTAAGGAGAATTGATACCTTTGTAGTATTAAAGATTTCTTTCCATGAATGTTGAACATTAATGTATTTCAATGAAGTTTTGTAACCTTCTCCAAAAGTTCTTACACATTTGGTTAGATTTATACCTAAGTGTTTTTTAAATTTTTTGCTATTATAAATTTTTTTTTACTATTTTTCCTAATGTTTTGTTGATAACATACAAAAATGTAATTTCTACATATTGTTCTTTCACCAGTCACTTTGATAAATTCTTTCATTCTTTCTAATAATTTGTCAATAAGTTGTTTGATGTTTATATATAGACAAGTTATTGGATCTAAAAATAAAAGTTTCATTTTCACATTCTAATGCATATGTGTGGCAGAGGCTGCTAACTATGATTAGTAACAGGTATTTTTAGTAATAGAACACTGCACTTTAGCTGGGATCGTTGCTGCCTGAAGCTTGGTGTGACCTAATGACCAATTTCAGGGCATCCTGTTGTGAGCAGAAATGATATGTGAAACTTCCGCATTATAACCTAAAAGACTGGGTGCAACCATCCAATCGGCTGAGACTAGGACTTTGGGTGTGGCTGTATTGAAGAGTAAACTGATCCTGCATTCCCAAACAACAGGCAAGGAGATCGGTATTCAGAGTCTTTATCAAGAATCTGCCATCAGCCCTGGCTGGTGTAGCTCAGTGGATTGAGTGTGGGCTGGGAACCAAAGGGTCCCAGTTCAATTCCCAGTCAGGGCACATGCCTGGGTTGCAGGCCAGGTCCCCGTGAGGGCCATGTGAGAGGCAACCATACATTGCTGTTTCTCTTCCTCTCTGTCTCCCTCCCTTCCCCTCTCTCTAAAAATAAATACAAATAAAATCTTTAAAAAAAAAAGAATCTGTCATCACATTTTCTTACCAACTAGAGAATGAGAGATAATACAGAGGCAATGGTCAAATTAAGCATGACGCCTTCCCACACCAGATTCTCTCTGCAAACGGCCTCAACAGAGCTCTATTAAGTTGACTGAGAGAGTTTGGCGCCAAGCACAAACACCAGTAACTAAGAGATCAGACAGATGTGAGCGCTGCAGTCTGAAGAGGTCATTGGTTGTGTTTGCTTATACATGGAACTGGTCAGAAACTCAAAGACGGAAAGCTATTTGGTTTGTTAGGCATTGTTTTAATGCGAAAACCCAAACCCCTGCCCTTAGGAGCACAAAACTGTTCAATCCTTAAAGCCACACTTGGGCCCGAACCTGCACTCACAGGAAATGGGCTGTGAAGACTGTGCAGTTCCAAAAGGAGGCATGTTTTTCAATACATCATCTAGAAACACCCATGGAGAGCACTAGGAAAGAGGAAACCCCATAGGGCAAGGAACCACAGACCACGGACTTCCTTCCAGAGCGCAGAGCCCAGGGCCACGCAGCTGCACCAAGAACAGGGAGCGACTCCTCGGCAAGGTTGGATGGCATTTGGTGTTCTGCTTTCCAAGTGAGAGTTTTCAATCTGATTATTTTTTTCTTATTTGTATTAGTAAAGATATAGGCGAAGCTGTTACAAAAAAAAGGTACCAAAATCAAAGTTTGTTTTGTTCTGAGCAAATATTCCAAGAAACGGGATGCTAAAAGGCAACCCAAGGTCTCAGGCCGGCAGGGTCGAGCCGTTACCTTGATATATGATTGCAGTCTCTTTTTCTGGGGCTGAGTTGTTGTCAATTTCTTACTAGCCAGACGTCCAGAGGGAGCGTTCCGTCTGTAAGGAGGTAACACAGAAGGTACATACATCATTTTTATATACATTGCATTGACCCAAATTTGGCCACACATCCACACCTAGCTGCAGGGGAGTTTTAAAATGTGGTCTGTAGCTGAGCAGTCCTGAGTCCGTCTAAAACTCTACTTCTAAAAAGAGTTCACAGAGAGCGAACTCCTAGAGACACATGAATCTATTATTTTACATTTTACTTTATATTGGGATGAAAGTACCTTGTCTTTTATTTTTTTCATCAGTAAACCACGAGAAGCTAAACTACGACCTGATGAAGATGAATAAACATCATCCACAGAACCTGAATTTTGAATCATGCGCATTAACTGAGCGGGACTTGGGTTATCACACAAGAGTTTTCCTCCGTGTGTGATAAGAGGAGAATACATGCCTACTTAGATGCCGCAAGGGGGAAGCTGGCAGTTTTCCCGCTCAAGTCCATCAGGGAAAATGTACAACAAAAGGCATCATAGCCTTATTCGGTGACAGAAGGTGGAAGGGAGTCTCAGTGTTCATCTCTGGGAGAGTAAAATACATGAATGTAAGAGATGAGTCCAGTGGTTTGTCATGTAGCAGAGAGCAACAGCAAGTTAGTATACATACGGTGACAGGGACACACCTTAGAGACATAACGTGGAGTGAAAAAAAGTGATTTATGCCTTAGCACTATTCACATATATAATATGTTTAATAATCCAACAACACATATTTGCACACACTCCAAATATACACACAAATTAACTCACTTAGAAATTTGCAGTAATGGGGTAAAGAAATGAGAGTAGGGAGGGGCCAAAGGAAAATGTAATAAATTAAAATGAGAGAAGATCCTGTGTTTATCAATGTTACCTACTATGATTGAAAAGAATGATTATCCACCTTTTGCATTTCAGGTCTGAAAGCGAAAAAAAAAAAAGGGTGATTTATGAAAGAGGCATGGGAGGCAAGCTGTACTTCCACTAGTGAAAATGATAAAGTGCAAGGGGTTACACCTACCCTCCCTCCTAAAACAACTATAAAACCAGAAAAAATATAGAAAACAATGCTTTCCAAGGCACTGGACATTAGACAACAAAACAAAGTGATCCCTGAGCAGCAAGAACAAACAAGGTGAATTCTACACTGCCCTTTCATTGCCTGAAGAAAGTTTCAAAGCCAAGCTTCAAGCAAATACAGTTGGTCTCCCTGAGTTGAAAAGATATAACTGCGAGTCTGAAGGTCAAGTTGGCTAGAGCTTACAGGAGAGAGTACTGGAGAGAGGAAAGCTGAACAGAGAGAACTCTGAATATCTGCAGAAAGCTCCTCTAAAATATCCAACTCATTACTGATCAGCACATGCAAGGCAAAACACAACACAAGGCCAAGGGGAAAATCGCACCTGAAAGGATGAGAGGGAATAGTGTCTACCACTGACACAGGATGAACACGGTACCTGTTGCCACCAGCCAGACCAGAAAACCTAATCAATCAAAAGGTCTCAGGTAGAAGACCCAGAAAGGCCTTGCCTAAGAAGTAGGGCAAAATTAGCCCTAAACCAAACAATGCTGAAGCATTAATACCCAAAAGAATCAATTGTTTTCAAGTAACTAAACTGTATCCTAGAACAAAGCTCAAAAATATTTATAGGGGAAAAAACTACCATACCACAGAAACTAGCATACAACACAGTAAAATTTACAATCGATGCCATCCAATAAAAAGTTACCAGGCATGCCAAGAAGCAGGGAAATAGAACAAATATAATTGAGAAAAATAAATCTCAATAAAAAACAATCCATAAATAATATGGATGATGAAATTAGTAAACAGGAGCATTATAACTACATTCAATATGTTCTAGAAACTAGAAAAAATATTTAACATTAGAGATGGGAAAACGTTTTTTAATCCTTAAGTTGATCTTCAAGAGATGATAAGTACAATATCTGAGACAGAAAATACCATTGATGATAAACATTTAATGAGACTCATCAGGAAAAAGAGAGGACCCAAATAAAAAATTAAAAAATGAAAGAGAAGTAACAACCGATACCACAGAAATACAAAGTGTTGTAAGAAACTATTACGAACAACTTTATGCCAACAAACCTGACAATCTGGAAGAAATGGATAAATTTCTAGAAACATACAATCTTCCAAAACTGAATCAAGAAGAAACAAAAAACTGAACAGATCAATCACAACAAATGAAGTTTAAGCAGTAATAAAATAAATTCCAACAAACAAAAGCCCTGGACCAGATGGCTTCACAGGTGAATTTTACCAAACATTCAAAGAAGAACTAACACCTATCCTTCTCAAACTATTCCAAAAATTTCAAGAGAAGGGAAGACTCCCAAGCTTTTTTTTTTTTTTTTACAAAGCCAGCAATATCCTAATTGCAAGACCAGAAACAGACACTACAAAAAAAAAAAAAAAATTATAGGCCAATATCCCTGGTAAACATACATGCAAAAATTTTCAACAAAATATTAGCAAACAAAACTCAGTAATGCATTAAAAAGATTATACACCATGGTGAAGTAGGGTTTATTTCTGGGATGCAATGTTGGTACAATATTCGCAAATAAAATGAAGAATAAAACCATATGATCATATGAACAGATGCAGAAAAAACACATTTGGCAAAATCCAGCATATACAGGGGTGAGCAAAAGCAGGCTTACAGTTGTTTATATGGAAAAAGATAGGTTGGTTATGATTATTACAATAGCTTTATTAACTCAAAAGAATGTCTTTTTCCACATGAACAACTATATATCTACTTTGCCCATCCCTGTATTTGTGATAAAAAACTGTTAGCAATGTAGGAATAGGGGAGCATACTTCAACATAACAAAGATCACATATGAAAACCCTCAGCTAACATCAAACTCAATGGAAAAAAAATAGAAGCATTTCCCTTAAAATAAAGAACAAGACAGGGATTGTCCATCTACTTTCACCACTCTTTTTTTAAAATCCTCACCCGAGGATATATTTATTGATTTTAGATAGAGGGGAAGGAAGAGAGAGAGAGAAACATCGATGTGAGAGAGAAACATTGATCCATTGCATCCTGTATGTGTTCCAACTAGCACTCAAACCCACAACCCAGTTTGTGCCCTGATTGGAAATCCAAACAGAAACTTTTTGGTGTATGGGACGACACTCCAACCAACTGAGCCACTTGGCCTGGGCCACTTTCACCACTGTTACTCAACATAGTGCTAGAAGTCCTAGCCTCTGCAATTAGACAAGAAGAAGAAATTAAAAAAACCCAAATTTAAAAAGAAGTTAAACTGTTAATATTTGCAGATAACATGATACTGTAAAGAACCCTAAATATTCCACAAAAAAAAATACTAGAATTGATAAATTAATTCAGTAAAGTGGTAAAATAAAAAAAAAAAGTTCTATTTTTTATATACCACCAACAAACTCAGAAAGTTAAAGTGACAAACAATCTTATTTACAATTACATAAAAAAAATAAAATACCTAGAAATAAATTTAACTAAGGAGGTAAAAGACATGTACTCAGAAAATTATAAGACACTGAAGAAAGAAATTGAAGAAGATACAAATAAGTTGAAGTATATACCATGTTCAAGGATAAAAATAATTAACATCATTAAAATGTCTTTACTATACAAAGTAATCTACAGATTCAATGCAATTCCTATCAAAATATCAATGGTGTATTTCACGGAACTAGAACAAATAATCCAAAAATTCATATGGAGCCACCAAAGACCCCAAATAGCCACAGCAATCTTGAGAAAGAAGGAGAAAGTTGGGAGTATCACACTACCTAATATCAAACTATACCACAAGGCAATAGTAATCAAAACAGCATGCTACTAGCATAAAAACAGACATGTAGATCAATAAAACAGATTAGAGAGCCCAGAGGTAAACCCATGCCTATATGATCAATTAATATTTGACCAAAAAAGCAAGAACATAGAATGGGGTAAAGACGGTTTATTCAATAAATGGTGTTGGAAAAACTGGAGATACATGCAAAAATGTAACTAACCACCTTTTTACACCATATACAATAATAAACTCAAATCATTAAATTTAAAAAGACTCAAAACTATAAAACTCCTAGAAGAAAACACAGGCAATAAAATCTCAGACATCTCTCTTAGCAATATTTTTTTCTGATATATCTGCTTGGGCAAGGGAAACAAAAGAAAAAATAAACAAATGGAGTACATTAAACTAAAAACTTTTTTCACAGCAAAGGAAGCCATCAATAAAATAAAAAGACAAACAACTGGATGGATGAAGGTATTCACCAATGATATATCTGATAAGGGGTTAATACCCAAAATTCATAAAGAACCCATACAACTCAACCCCAGGAAAACAAACAGTCCAATTAGAGAACAGAGAGAGGATCTGAACAGACACTTCTCCAAAGAGCAAATACAGATGACCAACAGACATATGAAAAGATGCTCCATGTCACTAATTATCAGAGAAATACAAATTAAAACCACAATGAAGTATCGCCTCGCACCCGTCAGAATAGCTATCATCAATATATCAGCAAACAACAAGTGCTGGAGAGGATGTGGAGAAAGGGGACCCTTGCACCCTGCCAGTGGTAGTGAAGACTGGTGCAGTCACTGTGGACAGCAGTAAGGAGGTTCCTCAAAAAATTAGAAATGAAACTGCCTTATGAGCCAGCAATTTCACTTCTGGGTATACAAGTGAGGAAACTCAACATGTTAATTCAAAGGAACGCGTGCAGCACTATGGTCATTGCAGCATTGTTTGCAGTGCCCAAGCTATGAGAACAAGCCAGGTGCCCATCCATAGATGAATGGATAAAGAAGTGGTATGTATATACAATGAAATATTACTCGGGCATAAAAAAGGATAAAATCTTGTGAACTGTGACAGCATGGATGGAGCTAGAGGGCATTATGTCAGGCTAGGTGAAATAAGTCAGTCAGAGATAGACAAATATTATTATTAGAGAGATAAAAATTAAAACCACAATGAAATATCACCTCAAACTTGTCAGAATGGCTATCATCAATATATCAACAAGCAACGAGTGTTGGCAAGGATGGGGACAAGGGGATTTCACTTCTATGTGGAATTTAAAGGACAAAATTAAAAAACAAAACTGGCACCCTCTCCCTGGAGCACACCTGCACCTTTCTCCCCCTTCTCTGGTCAGGTGAGTAGCTTTGCTCTCTTCCTCTTAGCTAAGCGCTAAGGGTCCGAGGGAGACTTGCACCCAGGGAGCAGTGTGCAGTGGCAGCTCGTCTGGGGCTGAGCCTCTGAGTCTGTCTCCAAGGACCCTCCTTTCGCCTGACGTTTCAGTGAGCAGAAAGGAAGCTCTGCCTCGCCTCAGTCCTGTTGCTGTGAACGTCCCTCTTTTACCAGAGTCCCTTCCTTTGTTTCATTGTCTCTAGCTTTAATAAACACACTCGCAAAATTTTTTAAAAATTGAAACAAACTCATAGACCCAGAAGGAAGACTGATGGTTGCCAGACAAGAGGGGAGTTCAGAACTGGGTGGGAAACATGAAGGGGTTAGACACACAGACTGGAAGTGAAGTGTGAACCCTAAGAAAGAAACACACCTACTGAGGAGGGTTCTGGTGGCTAACTGGGCTCAGATTTAAAAAGCAGAGCCTAGCAGCCATTCTGGCGCAAAGGCCTCTCACACAAACTGCATTTCGTGCTAAACGCCTGCCTCTGTGCCGAACCACATACCTGCACTGTTTCTGCCACCCGAGCCAGCCCTTATAAGGGAGCTGCTGGAGTCCAGTATCAACCAATAGGACTGAGGCTTTCCGCATTTAATCCGAGCTGTGCGGCTCTGACCAATCAGAGTAGCTCGGTTCTGACCAGTCAAGGGCCAGGGGCAGGGACTCCTGTCTATAACCAGCCAGCTCCTCTCTGGCTCAGGGAGCACACTTTCCCCCAAAGACTGAAGATTGCATTTCCACAAGGGAACTGAAACACGGAGGACATTTTGCAGGAGAGAGTGGAGCCGACTGGCACTAAGCAGAGCTGCCCATCTGAAGAGGGGCCTGGCCCCAGGGCAGCCTCCCTGCCATGCTGTTTGCTCAACCTCGCTGTAGCACTATTGAGCTGTTCCATGGCTGGGCAGTTTTCACAGCCAAGATTTATTACTGTTGAGCGGCTTGGACTAAACAAAATCTATTCTTCACCACACCCAAAATCGGGGATTCCTGTTGGCATTTGAACTGGCACCAACAACCAAGTGTTGACAGTAGTTACAGAATAACTACTAGTATTCTGTATAACTACAGAATAACAGTAGCCACTGGGATATAAACTGCATCATGGGGAATAGAATCAATAGTATCGTAATAATTATGTTTGATGCCCAGTGGGTACTGAAAATATCAAGGGAACATTTTGTAAAGTATATGATTGTCTAACCACTATTATGTACACCTGAAATTAATATAAAATAATATTGAATGCAAATACATATATACTTTTGATTAAATAAAAAACAAAAGAAAATATCATTGATGGGATTAACATTATATTAAATATTGTGAAATATTAGTGAATTTGAAGATGTAGCAATTGAAACTACCCGACACAAAACATGAATAGGAAAAAGACAGAAAAATGAGCACAGCATCAGTGAGCTACCTAGATGAGGGGCAGAAATGTAGTTGAAAATAACAGCCAAAAATTTTCCAAAACAAATGAAAACAATAAATCCACAGATCCAAGATCCTCAATAAACCCCAAGCAGTAGAAACATGAAGAAATTTACAAGAAGGACCATCATACTCAAATTACTTACAAACAGAGCTTAAGAGAAATTTTCAAAACAGCAAAAAATAAAAGGCATACTTCATACAGAGGAACAAAGATAAAAGTGATAGCAGATTTCTCATCAGTGATAAGGGAAGCTGAAAGAAAGCCAAGCATCATCTTTAAAGTACTGAGGGTGGGGGGAGGGGAGCTGTCCGCAACCTTGAATTCCACACCCAGAGAATACATCTTCCACAGGTGGAATAAAGACTTTTAGGCGTTAAAAAATATGAAAGATTTTAATACCAGCAGAATGACACCACAAAAAAATGTTAAGAAAGTTCTTCCAAAAGACAGAAAATGATATCGGAAGGAGATATAAATCAACGCAAAGAAATGAAGAGCACCAGATATGGTAATTACATGGGTAAATATATAAGGAGGGACCCAAATTTAAAAAATTGAATTATCTTCTGGAGGGAGGGCCCCTTGTAGTACAGGCTTCCCCCGCTAAGTGAGGGTTCTAGGAACCCATCTGCATCAGTGTGCCAGCTGGCGTTGTTGAGAGAAGCTGCATTCAACTTTGGTAAATATTTTTGAATACTCTTTCAACATGTTTGCCCATTTCACGACGGGTGATTTACGAGTGCACCTGCCCACACTGTTCTGAGTGTTTAGTAGTTTTTGACCAAAAATGGCATGACCTCCATGGCCCACCCTCCCTAGATACCTGATCTCACCCCAAAAATGTTTTGTCGATGTGGAACAGGTGAAACAAAAAACAGCAGAAGCACTAAATGGCATCAAAGTTGACAAGTTCAAAAGCTTTTTTGAGCAGGGGAAAAACGTCTCAGTGGGTACACTGCATCACATGGAGAGGACTTGAAGGTGACTGAAGTTTAAACATGTAAGAATAAATACACAATTTTTATGAATAAATGTTGGTTTTGGGGGGTTCCCCTTTTGTATAATATAAACTCTTCAAAAGGCAGTTCACTCTCTAAAGCAAAAATAATAAAATGTATTTTTGAATTTACAAAACATGTTGAAGTGAAATGTCTAACAATACCACAACGGTCAGAAGGAGAAAAATTGAAGCATACTCTTGTCATGTTCTTAAACTATATATAAAGTGATAGGGTATTGCCTGAAGTAGATTGCTTTACATGAAAATGTATACTATAAACCTTAAATGAAACAAAAAAATTATAGCAAATGAGAGGCAACAAAGAGGAAAATATGGTGTCATTAAAATGTTCGATTAATGCAAAAGAAAGAAAAAAACAGAGAAAACAAACAAACTAAAAAAATATGGAGCAAATGAAAAGCAAGTAGCAAAATTAAAGCCCGATCATGTAAGTAGTCATATTATATACAGAAGATCTAAACATCCACATGGATAAAAAAGCAAGAACTAACTATAAGCTACCTAAAAGAAACCCACTTTAAACCTAACACAATGTGTTAGAAGTACTAAATGCATGAAAACTACGTATGATTCTCACACTAATCAAAAGACAGCTGGAACACAGCTTGAAAGGAATCTTGCTGCCTGCATTTGTGGTAGAGCATTAAAAAAAAGAATAATGGCAGAAAATGGAAAATAAAGGACTTCTCAATTTGTGCTTACAGCCAACATTTTTCCGATACCCGAACCTAAGACATTACAAGAAAAGAGAACTATGACTATATATATGTATATATTCCTTGTAAATATAGATGCAAAAAATCTTAACATAATTTTAGCCAGTCAAATCTAATACTATAAAAAAGAATAATGTATTGTAATCAAAGGGGGTGTTTCCCAAGAATTCAAGGTGGGATCAGATTAGTTGATGAAATTTACCATATGATTATCTCAAAAGATGGAAAAAAGCATTTCATGATGTGAAGGTTAGTTTTATACATCCACTTAGCTAGGCTGTAACACCCAGTTATTTAATCCAACACCAATCTAGGTGTTACTGTGAAGGCGTTTGAAAGCTATGGTTAATATCTACAATCAATGGACTTTATTTTAAATAAAGAAATTGCCCTTGAAGATGTGGGTGGACCTCATTCAATCAATTGAAAGACCTGCAGAGCAAAAATGGAGATTTTCCAGCTTAGAAATTCTGCCTGAAGACTGCAGCATCACTTCCGACCTAAGACTTGCCCTCCATGTTTTGGACATGCCAGCCCCTACAATTGCATAAGAAAATTCCTTAAAGTAAATCTCTTGATAGATGCCACAGATAGAGAGATGTTACTTAGTTAACATATATTAACTAAACATATGGTTTATATGGTGGGTAGATAAAAATTGGGAGGAATAATTCAGCTCTGGAGGTACCCACTGAGGAGTGAGTGTCCCAGCCCTGCACCAGGCCTCCTATGCAATGATTCCAGTGCAAAGAAGAGAAGTGCCCCTAACTTCTGGCTGTAAAAACCAGTGGGGACTGTGACTGAGTCAGGCAGAAGACTTCTGGAGTCCCAGTCATTTCTCCTAAAGGGCCTAAACACAGTCTTACTCAGCGACGGGGCAGCATATCAAAAGGTACCAGGGACATATAGGAAGGAACTGAATTGTCTGGCATCAGGGCTAGAGCTGGAAGGGCAGCTTTGTCCCAGACAGAAGCTCTGGCAGTGGCTGTTGTTCCTTCTCTGAGCCCTTCCCCAACAGAGCTGGCAGGCGAGTACCATACCCGAGTCTCCATCAACCTGGCTATCACTGTTTGCCCTGTCCTGGTGATTCCCTGAGACCCCCGTCCTACCCAACATGCAGGCCCACCCATACTGTTTCTAGTGGCTTTTTCATACAAATAGCCTGTCTTGGTTCATGCTTTGGACTTTTCTAAAGTCTCTCAAACAAGCGGAATCTGGCCTTAATGTGCCCCTTACCTCTTGCTAAATGACCCCAGGCCCCGCACTAGTGGCAGCGAGCCTTGGTTCGCAGCATGACCTCTTCTGGGCACCTCCAAGCCCAGCACAAGTAGCATCCATCTGCACATCACTTTGTATCTCATGCTGGGTGGCCCCAGGCAGAAAACAAGTGGTGGCTGATGTTGGCCTTCACCTCTTGGAAGGCCCCAGAGCCAACACACCCAGTGGACAGCTTTATATCACATTGAAGCACTGCCCAAGAACATCCACAAGCAACACACTCAAGGGGGAGACCCAGCAGGCACCAGAGACCTGCTGAAGTAAGCCCTGCTCTGTGGGGTGGGCCCCCGCACAGCTAATACTCCATGATGGTGGTCGCTGCCAGTCCACACAGCCCATTAACCTGGGGGTAAATGCCTCCCATTGATGTGCCAAGAGCAATAAAATCTCAGTTACAATAGGATGGTGTACGCAGCTCACACTGGGGGAGGGGCACACCTGGAATGCCCAGCAGAGATGAACTGGGAGGCTGTGCCAGTGGATCCTAGAGGGCACTACTATATAAGGCTACTCTACCAAGCCCAGAAAACATGGCAACTCTACCTGATACATAAAAACAAACATAGGGGGGCAGTCAAAATGAGGAGACAAACATGTCCCAAATGAAAAAAACAGAACAAAACTCAAGAAAAAGAACTAAAAAAATGGAGACAAGCAATCTACAGATGCAGAGTTCAAAACACTGTTTATAAAGATGATCAATTAACTTAGGGGAAGAGTAGATGAACTTACTTAGGACTTCAACAAAAAGATAGGAAACATAAAAAACAGAACTAGAAAGCATTAAAAAAACAGTCAGAAACGAAGTATACATTATAGGGAATCAATAGTGCAGCAGATGAAACAGGATCAGATCAAAGATTTGGAAGAAGAGGAAGAAGAAAACACCCAACCAAAACAGCAAATAGAAAAAAAAAAAGAATACAAAAAAAGTGAGGATAGTATAAGGAGCCTCTGGGACAACTTCAAGCATACCAACATTCACATCATGGTGGTGCCAGAATGAGGAGAGAGAGCAAAGAATTGAAAACCTATGTTAAAAAAAAAAGATGGAAAACTTCCTTAACCTGGACATACGAGTCCAGGAAGCATAAAGAGTCCCAAACAAGATGAACCCAAAGAAGCCCACAGCAAGACACATCATAATTAAAATGCCAAAGGTTAAAGACAAAGAGAGAATCTCAAAAGCAGCAAGAGAAAAGCAGTTAGTTACCTACAAGGGAGCTCCCATGAGACTCTCAGCTGATTTATCAACAGAAACTTTGCACAAGGGACTGGCAAGAAATATTACAAGTGATGAAAATAAAGGACCTACAACCAAGATGACTTTACCCAGCAAAGCTATCCTTTAGAATCAAAGTACATATAAAGAGCTTCCCAGACAAGAAAGAGCTAAAGGAGTTCATCAGCACCAAACGAGTGTTACAAGGAATGTTAATAGATCTTCTTGAGGAAGAAGAAGGAAAAAAAGTTGAAAAATAGGAATAATATAATGGCAATAAATACCTATCTATCAACAATTGAATTTAAAAACAAAAACAAAATAAACAGAACAGAAACAAACTCATAGATACAGAGAACATTTTGATGGTTGCCAAATTGGAGGGATGGATGAAAAGATGAAGGGTTTAAGAAATGCAAGTTGATAGTTACAGAATAGTTACATGGATGTAAAATACAGTATAGGGAATATAGTCAATAATATTCTAATAACTATGTATAATGTCCAATGAATACAAGATTTATTGGGATGATCACTTAGTAAGTTATACAACATCTAATTACTGGAATGTACATCTGAAACTAATATTATATGTCAACTGTAATTGAAAAATAAAAAGTTTATGTCAAAAAAATTTTTTGACTTTGATATTGTAAGAGAGGAAAAATTCATCCTGTGTCATCCTAGGTTCTGTGGCTGGCTTAAGTAATAAACTGACATATAACAATGAACAGGAGAAAAAACATTTCAATTATGTGCCTATGCACAGGAGTTTCACAAACACATGAGACTCAAGGAAGCAGACAGATGATTCAAACCAATATGATCTTGAAATAAGAAAAGGTATAAGGGTTTCAGGCCTCTGGGTAAGGGAAGGCAAATAATTGGAGGGGAGAGGAGGAAATACAGGATAAATGAAGATTGCCTTGTTATGTAGTTAAAAGTCTCTCAGGTGAAAAAAAAGTTGACTCTGGAAATAGCTGTCTTCCTGGTATAGGTAACCTTACTAATGAATTGTTCCTTTATAAGTATACATTTTCTTTACAAAAGTGGAAATTTATACTTTATACTTTTTAGGCCATTATTTTGCCTTTAGCTCAAAGTAATCCATGTGCCAAAATGGCATATTTTGAGGTGGCACATCCTCAATCCCTTTAGTAGTTATATTTTTCATTTATAGAAACTTTATTTGGCTCTTTTATGAGGCTGTGTGACCATATTTGATCATCTGCAATTGCCAGGTTATATTTGTGTTCCATCTCTTTGAAGTTCATACATAGATCTTCTGTATTAAGCATCAGATAATTCCATATCTGAAGTCTTGGTAGTCTAAATGTTGTTTGTGGTTTCTTCTGCTTCTCACTCAGGTTGGCTTGCCTTTCCAGATGCTTTATGACTTTGGATTTAGATTTCATATTTATTCTATATTCAATTTGTGGTAATTTGGTGCATTAAAATGAGAATATATTCTTCCAGAAAGGATTTGCACCTGTGTTTTTGAAGAGCTAAAGAAAGCCACTGACCCGGAATCATTTCAACTCTTCCCTCCACCCCTGTCAAGGACTGTGGCTAATGTGGATATTATGGTCTTAGTCCTACCTCCAGCTGGAACAATGTTTAGAGCCTGGATTACAGTCCTGCTGAAGACATCTGTCCTTAGATCTCCCTGCCCTTTTATCTGCCCACTGCCCGCTTCGACCACTTCTACCCTAATCTCTGATTTCTGTTTTGTTTGGGGTGTGAGACAGGATAATGTACCTTAAATGTGTTGCCTACTTCTTATTCCTTTATGAGCCCATTAGCTTACCAAAAAAGTGTTTTCTGTTAAGGATGTCGTCCTTCAGTGGGAGAATTCTATCAGAGTACTTAGTATTCTGTATAACCGGATGTGGAGTTAAAGTCTAAATCTCTTTAACTAGAAGTTCAGTGTTATTTCCATTTTTATATGCCATGAAAACAAATCTTGAGAACTATTAAAGCTGTCATCCCCTTTTTCAGCATCCTGGTTATCAAAATATGCCATTCAGATAACCCATAGACTGAAAGGACCTGTTATGGACTGAACTGTATGCCCCCAACATTCATATGTTGAAATCCTAACCCCTAGCCCACCTCAGAATGTGACTGCATTAGACATAGGGCCTAGGAATGGTGAAGTTTATGTGTCAGTTTAATTGGCTACGGGGTGCCTAGATTAAACATTATTTCTAGATGTGTCTGTGTGGGTGTTTCTCAAAGAGATTAACATCTGTATCAGTAGACTGAGTATAGTGGATTGCCCGCCCCAGTGTGAGTGGGCAACATCCAATTCATTACGGGCCTGAATAGAACAAGAGGTGGAGGGAGAAAGGAGGAATTTTCCCCTTTGTTTCCTGCCTCACCGACTGAGCTTGGACATTTCCTCTCATGTTCGCCGGCTCTTGGATTAGGATTTACACCGTTGACTCCCCTGGTTCTCAGTTCCCCAGACCCCGACTAAATTATATCATCAGCTTTCCTAGGTGTCCAGCCGTGGCAGATCATGGGACTTCTCAGCCTCACTGGTATGAGCCAATTTCTCATTATAAATCCACATCTACATCCACCTGTGTGCATGTATGTGTGTGTGTGTGTGTGTGTGTGTGTGTAACCGCTCTTAACTTTAATCATCTTTTTCCATTGTGTCAGTGTCTGTCTCTTGTCCTAGATTGCAAATCCTTTAAGAAGAGCAACCATATAAAACCCATCTTTGAATTCCCAATAACTATCTCAGTGCCTGTTCAATGAATGGATGGATGGAAATGTGAATGGATGAGTGAATGAATAAATGACATGTGGTTACTCCTTAAGATGTCACACTACCTGCTACCCTCTAGGGGCTATTTCTTCTCCAACACGGCATCCAAGGCAGGGTGTAGAGAAGTTCCTGGCAACATCCTTGCTCTTCGTGGTTTCCTTCAGGTGACCCATTTTCCAATTTAGGCCAAATTTTCTCCTCCTGTTATCATACTCTACTCTTCTCATTACATCATTGATATACTTCCAGTCATTCTTCTCATTTATTGAGAACTTGCATACCAAGCCCACAGTCCTTCTCTCTACCCTAGCAGCAGTGACATCCAGTCCCATGAAGTTCATCTTCTTGAAAATAGATTCAAAATTTCTTCCTCATCCCTCATAAGTTCTCCATACCTTACCTCGGGAAATCATTAAATGCTCACACCCAGACTTCGTCACAAAAATGTTTCCACGTCTAAATACTTTGGCTTTGTAGTAGGTCACATAAGTGCCCTTCCCCAAAGATGTCCACACCCTGATCCCCAGAACCTATGACTTACTACCTTCCATGAAAAACAGACATTGAAGATGTGACAAAGTTAAGGCTCTCGAGATGAAAAGATTACTCTGTATTATCCAGGAGGGCTCAGTGCAATCACAAGGTCCTTAGAAGAAAGAGGAAGGTAGGAGAGTCGGAGGGCAGGAAGGAGAGGCACAGATGGATGCAATGTGGGACCATGACCTAGGCCATTCAGGTAGCTGGAAAGGGCAAAAAAACAGACTCAGCTTTACAGCCTCCCACCTATCTTAGACTTCTGACTTCCAGAACTGTAAGAGAAGAAATGTATGTTGCTGCAAGCCAGTAAGTTTGTGGAAATTTGGCTAGAGCGGCAATAGGAACAAACACAGGTTCCAATAGACCAGTCTGTAACCACAGACTTCCCTCTTCTGGCTCTCCCAGCACACCCAAGCCTAGTCTCGCACTCTCTCTCCTGGATTCATTCCTTTCTCTAAACACCAAGACATCGTGATTTCAAATTTTAACAGCTCTGTTCTCAGAATGTCAGTTTCTTAACCACTTACCCTTTCATTTCATCTGCTCTGATATCTCAAGTGTTGCAAAAGAACAATCTCCTGATTTCTTCTCTCCTATACTGAAAACACTAAATGTCACAGGAGAAAATAACCCGATACTTTTTGGTGCACTTCAGTTTCATGACACTTAACCTCAGCTATGCCCTTAGTCACTCTTTATTCCTTTACATGACCTTCATTAGTTCCCTGTTCTAATTCTTTTTTTTACCAGAAAGCTAAATATTTATTTATTTATTTATTGGGGTGACATTGGTCAATAAAATTTATGCAGGTTTCAGTGTATAATGCTATAATACATCATCTGTATTATACTGTATTATATTACAGTATAATATAATATTAAACACATCATACTGTGTGTTCACCACTCCAAGTGAAGTCTCCTTCCATAACCACTTATCCCCCTTTAGCTCTTCTGCCTTCCACCAACCCCCTTTCCCTTTTTGTAATCACTGTGCTGTTGTCTGCATCGGAGTTGTGGTTTCTGCTGCTTACTGTATTTTTTGGACTATAACATGCACTTTTTTCCCCAAATTTGGGAGGAAAATTGGGGTGCATCTTATAGTCTGGATGTAGCTTACCTGGCTCACATTGGTGAAATATTATGTTATTTATGTTATTAAATATTTTACCACATTTTTTGCTTCAAAATTTTTTTCCTATTTTCCTCCTTTAAAACCTAGGTGTGTCTTATGGTCTGAAAAATACGATAATCCCTTCATGTTTTGCACCCAGCCCTGCAACCCACCAATCCTCAGACAACTGTCAGTCTGTTCTCTGCATCTATGAGTCTGTTTTAATTTTGTTTGTTAGCTTATTTTGTTCATTAGATTCCAAATATAAGTGAAATCGTATGATACATGTCTTTCTCAGACTGGTTTATTTCACTTAGCATAATGCTCTTCATGTCCATCTATGCAGTCACAGGGTAATATTTTCTTGTCTTTTATGGCTGAGTACTATTCCACTGTATAAATAAATTACAGCTTTTTTGTCCACTCATGTACTGATGGACACTTGGGCTGCTTCCAAATCTTGGCTATTGTAAAGAATGCTTCAATAAACATAAGGGTGCATATATTCTGTTGAATTAGCATTACAGGTTTCTTTAGATATATTCCTCAACACCAAAAAAACAAACAATCCAATTAAAAAATGGGTAAAGGACCTGAATAGACACTTCTCTAAAGAGGATACAGAGATGGCCAACGAACATATGAAAAGATGCTCAACGTCACTAGTCATCAAAGAAATGCAAATTAAAACAACAATGAGACATCACTTCACACCTGTCAGAATGGCTATCATCAATAAATCAACAAATAGCAAGCGTTGGCAATGATGCAGAGAGAAGGGATCCTCACGCACTGTTGGTGGGAATGCAGATAGGTGCAGCCATTGTGGAAAGCAGTATGGAATTTCCTCAAACAATTAAAAACGGAATTGCCTTATGACCCAGCGATTCTACTTCTTGGAAAATACCCTGTTCTAATTCTAATAGCAGTAATTCCAAACCATCAGTTCTTCTCAAGTCACCTGTCTAATCAGTACTCATCCCTTTAATAAGTTCCCGTGAGTTCAGTTTTTGAGAGAAAATCGAGGCGTGGCCTGAGCCACCTGTAACCTGGCCTCTTGCTGCAGTTCCCCTTGCTCACTGTGCCTGCTTGTTTTGTCACTGCTGCTTCTAAAAGACTCCGCCTTCTTCTTCCCCTTGCTGTACCTCCCCCACATTCAGCTCAAAAGTAAAGAAAACTTTCTTACATCTTCTTCTTTTTCCAACTTTACACTAAACTTTCTATGAAGACTTTGTTGGCACCAGCCAATTCCCCACTTGACCGCCACTCCTTAGTGTTCCCATGTCATTGTACATACATCTCCTGCAACTGTCATCCTACATGCGCTAACGTTCAATTGCAGTGACCTAATTTACGCGTCTCTGTCCTTCAACTAGACTGAGAACCCTTGAGATGAACTATGGTGTCTTGTTAGTCTTTTTATACCCAGCACTCTAGGACTACGCCTATAATGTTTTGAGAAATAGTAAGAAGGAAAAAAAGGAACACCTACTCAGATGGTGAGCACTGTGGCCAAAGAGCCGGCCTCTTCCCACCACATTCACACCAAACATCGGGCCTGCTTTTCACCTGCTCCCAGTGATTAGTCTGTTTGGAAACTGGGGTTTGCCCCAGTGCCCTAGGCGGAAACTCACACCAGTCAAAATGACAAGCACACTGGCATGTTCATCTGGGAGCTCTGCTTCCTCATCAAATCCACCTCAGCATCGGGAAGGCACTCTTGGCTACCTTGGTGCTCCAGACCACCTGGTTAGTTGGCACAGCACCCACTTTCAAAGTCAGTTTCTCACTACTCTGAACAGTCCAGATGATGCTGTGGAGTAAAGTTTCTCCCTGAACTGTCACAGGGAAGTCTTCAGAATTTTCATCAGTTTCTCCCTTACCCCTTTCTTTACTTTAGTTCTCAGCTGGGTGGCAGGGATATTTCTCCAGAGCATCAATGCGATCTTCCAACTGCCCCTGAGGACAATGGAATGGTCTGGGAGGACAAATACAGGCAGTCTCCATTTCCCTGCTCCTTTGCTGTGGGAAGGAGAGCAGCTGGAGGGACCAGCATTCTGGGACCGCAGGGATGTCCCAGTCTGTTTTGTGGACGCTTTGATCCTAAGTCGAAATTTTGCTTGAGAAGTGATAGTCATGAATTATGCCCCACATCTAAATAGTTCTTTTGCATTAAAAAAAAAATCTTTACCCCAAAAGGAGAAATGAAGATGAGAGAAGCAGCCAAAATATGCTTCCTGCTGACACAATTTTGTGTGGGAGTTTGCCTGGAGATTCCTCTGAGTATCAGGGAACTAATATTGTAATGACAAAAGGCTGCTAAATGCACGGAGAATGCTGAAATGGACCATTATATGCAGCTTTATATAAATCATGTACAACCTGTCTCAAAATAAAAAGAATTGCACATTGCAGACAGAGGTTCGAGGGACCAAGATGGGGAAGAGAGCCGGCCTCACATGAAACTGGCACAAACATTGTTATGCGTGGTCAGTGTTACTGTCAGATATTTAATCTTTTTATCGGTAATTTTGTCTGCCTAGACAACTGAAGGAACATTTACTAAGCAAAAACAATAAAACATAGAGCCCATTCCAAAGCAAATATATTAAAGAATGGTCTGAAAATACATCTTCTACCTCTGCCCTCTTTTCCTATATATTTGGAAAGGAACGGGGAAGAAGAAATGAAAGGGAATAGAAATTCTCACCCTTGATGATTCAGCATAAAAGCTACCTTCTCTATTAAGCCCCCCCGATCCACTGCAACCTACAGTGATCTTTCCCATGAATACCTGTAAGATTTTGCATTTTACGGTATCCCATACTGACTTGCATTATTAGATATCCACTAATGATCCAAGGATTCGTCTCCCCAGTTAGATGCAAGGTCCCTGAGGACAGGACTGCTTATTCCTCCACACTACCTTCAAGAGTGATTGACTATAGCAGATGCTTGAAATATTTGTTCGCTTGGGTAATGCCACCAGCAAATAATTCCAAATCACAAATATGATTTTGCTATGCAGTATATGAATTTAAGAAACAATGCTATCTTTGTATTAATGTTTTATGTCTTGTATTCTGCAACGCCTGAGAATAAGTTCGGAGAGCTGCATATTGGGGGTGACAGGGGTGCATTGGAGGAAGCCAGTGAACATTCAAAGGTGTCCGTTCAGTGGGAAAATGCGCACATGGGATTAGAATAAACTGGCCTGAGAGTCTTTCCTAAGCAGTAACAGTTGCTGGCTGACGTCATTTAATAATCAGAGCTGGGAGTCTGGGTCTTGCAGGGTTCCTTGCCACTTGGCAATTTGTGTACCCCTAAGCAACTGCGCACTCTGCACTGTTGCAGGTCCGGAGACCGAATTGCGATAGTGCTGTCGTGGCGGCTCCTCACCACCAGGGGACGCCGAGCAGCGCCGGGCCTGGGGCTCGCGGTCGCTCTCCCGGCATGCCTTGCTCCCGCCGACCGCGACCCGGAAGCTGTCTCTGGCGGCCGCCGGCCGGCAGCCCGGACGGAATCTGGGCTGCGGAGCGCGGTCGGCCTCCCCGGCTGCTCCATCCCGGCGGAGCACCTCTCAGGAGCCGGAGAAGACACCATTGAGCCCGCCACGCACCCGGGCTCGGTCTAGACGCGCCGCCCTGGCGGTGTGTCACCGTCCTGTCCGGCCCTGCCCTCGGCGTCTGTAAGTGTTCGGGGAGAGAGCGCCTAAGGCCCTGCACCGCCCTCCGGTGGCTGCGACGAGGCTCTCCGCCCCCGGCATTATGAGATCCATGGAGCGAGGGCGGGAAGCAGAGCTGCCCCTGTCGCTTTGCGGTGCCTGTAAGACGTCAAGAGCCCAGAACCTTGGCCGGGGTCGCGAATAGCACACCAGATTTCCTAGTACCCGGGACAAAGTTATGCCTTACTTCCCAACTCTGAAATAAAATAGAAAGAGGACAGTCATCCGGGGCAGTCCCCTGGTCCTTTCAACCATGCAGGCGGAAACAGTGTCCTCGTTACAAAAAACCTCAGCCGTGTCCAGCTATGGCCTCAGTGACCTGCTCAGTAGCCGGAAGCTGATGGCTGTCGGGGTCCTGCTTGGCTGGCTCTTAGTCATCCACTTTCTGGTCAATGTGTGGCTTCTCTGCCTTCTGTCTGCATCGTTCATGGTGCTGGGAGGATGGCTGGGCTCCAACGCCATTGTGGGGGCTTCAGGTCGACTGCACCTGGAACGCTTCATCCCAATGGCCACCTGCCCCCCAGACCCCGAAGCAGAGAAGCAGCTGGAACAGGAGATCAACCACACCATCCGGATGATTATTCGGGACTTTGTGTCATCCTGGTATCGCTCAGTGAGCCAGGAGCCAGCCTTCGAGGAAGAAATGGAGGCGGCCATGCGAGGACTGGCCCAGGAGCTGCGGAGAAGAATGGGCATGGTGGACAGTCACGCTCTTGCCCAGAGGATTCTGACTCTCTGCAGCTGTCACCTGCAGAGCTATTTTCGGGCCAAGGAGGCTACAGCAGGGAAGCAGAGTGAGCCCTCCCAACTCTGGGAGGCCTACTGCAGGGCAACTGCCCCACATCCTGCGGTGCAAAGCCCCAGTGCTGAAGTTACCTACACACGCAGCATTGTGAATTTGCTGCTTCAAGGACTAGTGCCAAAGCCCCACTTGGAGACTCAGACGGGGCGCCACGTAGTGGTCGAACTCATTACTTGCAACGTGATCTTACCACTGATCAGCAAGCTGTCAGATCCTGACTGGATCCACCTTGTACTCGTGGGCATCTTTTCCAAGAGCAGGAACAATACAGCAGTGGTTAAACCCCTCTGCTCAGCCAGCGCCCCGGAACAGCCCTCCGTGCCCACATCTCTGCCGCTGATCATTGAGGTGCAGAGCCCGCCAGAAGTGAGAGCCCCTTCTCCGACTGCAGCCCCAGTGCTCCTAAACTGCAACGAGCCGGAGGGACTGCTGCGCTCCTCCCCAGAAGTTGAAGAAGGCCATGAAGCTATAGAGGGAGATGTGGGTGGAGTGCCAGAAGAAAGAAAACTAGGGGACAACTCATCTCATTTCCTCCAGCCAGATATCCGAGGCCCCCTGTTCCTATGTGAAGACGCAGAGCTGGAGTCTCCACTGTCTGAACTGAGCAAAGAAACCATCATGCTCATGACCCCAGGCACCTTCCTGTCGGACAGGATCCAGGATGCCCTGTGTGCCCTGGAGGGCTCTCAGCCTCTGGAGTCTAAGGATGGTGAGGGATCTGAAGGCGTTGAAGCAGCAGAGGCTGAGGAAGGTCCAGGAACAGGTACAGAAACAGAAACGGGCCTGCTGGTCTCCATGCTGAATTCCTGCCCAGAGATCCAGATTGACACCACAGACAAGGAGATAGAGCAAGATGGCACCTCTCTTACACCTTTGCTGGCGAGTCCAGAAAGGACCTGCCCGCCACGACCCTCATGCTTAAAGAAAGAGCTTGCCAATGGTGTGAGCTCCTTAGACTCTAGTCTGCCACAGGTTCTGCTTTCCTCCTCTCCTACTGGTCCTCTCAGCTCAGCCACCTTCAGCTTTGAGCCCCTGAGCAGTCCCGATGGCCCCGTTGTCATCCAGAACCTGCGCATCACTGGCACCATCACCGCCCGAGAGCACAGTGGCACCGGGTTCCACCCCTACACACTCTACACGGTGAAGGTAACAGGATTGGAACAACAGTCACCCACTCTGGAGTTGGGAAAGCAGTCAGTGAAGCTAGGGTTCTGAGGGAGAGGAGCTACGCTCTACTGTGAGTCTGAAGTTCATTTGTAGAGCAGAGTAGGCTACTACCCAGTGCCCACACACACAATCCTAGAGTCTCAGGGTTAGGTTTCTGGCTAACAGTAGGCTCCTGTTGGGCTACCGAGGGTCACATTGTTCAGTGGTTCCCAAAGTCTAGAGCCTTGTCCAGAAATTCTCTTTCCATGCCTTTTTCCTGCTAATCCCTTTCCTTATAAACATACTAGTATCTTTTGTACTTTGTTTTGGAAGGAAGGTTGTTTACCCATGCCTACCTCGGAAGACAGTGAGTTCTTCATTCCCAGAGATGTTTAAGCACAGAAGTGGGAACTACTTTGCTTAAATGGTGTGAACGGGGTTTATGTATCAGATATCTGGTTCAGTGAAAGCAGCAGTTCCCCAAAACAGGTTTTAGTGTAGGCTGTCTCCAAGCCTCCTGGAAAGTTGTGTTTAAAAAAAACCTGAGGACCCAATTTGGAAATTCTCCTTCAGAATATGTAAGAACCTATCAGAATCTATATATTGAAAAAGAAGCCCAAATGATTTGGAGGTGCAGCCAGGTTTGGGGGTGTATCAATACTGATGGTCCCTCGAGGAGTGGGATATTCTGCAAACAGCATTGTAACTTCAAGGTACTCCAAGTTTAAAAGCCCCACCCGGAATTTTTACCTGTCTCTTACCTAGGCCTTTTACTGGTCTGATGGACTACTTTGCTCATGTCAGCTCATAATGAATTCTTCTCTTTTTCTCTCTGGCTCTAGAAATTTTTAAAACACCAGCTTCAAATCCCACCAGCAAGGAGATCCTTTCTTCCATCACTTGCCCACACTATCATACCACAACGAAACAGCAGTAACCTGCTTCTAATGAGAACAAGCACACACATAGTTCCTCCACAGCGTTTCGCTGTGTTTTAACTGCCGGGTCAGAAAGTCTTCTCCGGTGCTAAGTTGCAGCTTTCACGCTGTTCAGGGTGTTGGCTCAGGGGGAACATAAAGGACACCTTCTCTTTTCCCACATACGGCCCCTCCAAGCACATGAAGGCAGCCAGCTTTAACCCCTCATGTCGCAGCCAGTCTTCACATGACTTCTCAATATAGAGATGATATGTACTTAGGAAAAACAATATTCGCTGTAGCTCCAAGGATAATTCATCTGCCCTGAGCAAAACAAAAACATATATCCCTTTAATGCATTGCAGATGAGTGATTTTTTTTTTATCAGCCGTTTTGAATTGTTTTCTCCCCAACTAATATACATAATCACAGGTTGAATATAATGGCAAAATTGTTCCAACACCGTAATTCAGGAGTGAAATAGGTAGTATCATTTTTACCAGTGTGGCACCTTCTGTTTTATGCTGAGTCTTTGGGATTTGAAAAAGAGTTATGTAGCCCTTTGTGTCCGTGAAAGTGTTTGCGGGAGGGAGCTTTAAAATTGAAGGAGTAGGGGCAGTAAAACTCATTTTTCATTTTCTGGGCCACGTTATGTTTGGAAATGCGTCTCATTCCTTAAAAATTCAGGCACCCTTGGAATTTGAGTTGTCCGTTACAACCTAGAGCAGCAGTCAGACCCGGTAGGTTCGGGCACGGAATAAGAACAGATCCCTCCCTTTACGCTCACTCTCCTCCTACCGCGTGGCTGTTGAGCTGATGCAGTGAACAAATTTGTTCACCTAACAGTACGAGACGGTCCTTGACGGCGAGAACAGCGGCAGCCTGCAGCAGCTGGCATACCACACCGTCAATCGTCGCTACCGCGAGTTCCTGAATCTGCAGACCCGCCTGGAGGAGAAATCGGACCTGCGAAAGTTCATCAAAAGTCAGGAGATTCCCCAGCCCTGGAAAGCTGCTTGCTTTTCACTTCCAGCCACCTCGATCTGAGAGGCTGGTGGCCTGTTGGTTTGTGGGAGGGACGGAGGCAGAGAATGCAGCGTCAAGGGTCCTTTGCTCCCCCCCGCACCCTCAGTTTGCATTCAGGTGACTCGTGTTGAGCACTGGACAGCCGTGGGCACACTGTTCCTGAGGTGCTTTTTCGTCACTGAATGCTTTGTTCTGGGGTCGCATTTAGTTTAAGCTGGTCACATTTCCACTTATGTCTGTGACGTAGCTTGAGGAGCTCAGTTACCTTTTCTAGGTTCATAGATTCATTGCTCTTAAGTATTAAAATATTACCCAGAAATCTTGCCAACTTTCCTTTAACAGCCAGACTTTTTTAAGTATACTGTAAGACATAGGGACAATCAGAAAATGTAATTAAACTTAACTCTAAAAATAAGCTAGTAAGCAGCTACTTTGTTTACTTAAAAAAAGTTAATAATCAACCAGATAGATATTTTAATAAGCCTAGGCATACATTGTGGATTTCAGTTAGCTGGTTTTTTTCTTAATAGCTACTCCTAAGCCAAGCTTGAAAATATAGGCCAGCTTCTCTTCTAGGCACTTTATACATATTCAGCTCATTGAATTCCCTTAAGAGCTTATGAGATAAATACTATTATTATGTCCGCTTTACAGAAAAGAAACAAATTCAGAGAAAGAGTAAGCAATGTACCGAAGGTCATTATAGGAAGAATTGGATCCTAAATGTGAACTTGGGCAGTTGGATTTCAGGGCCCTCACTCATAACCATTGTACCATCCCACCTCTTATACATTAATATTTACAATAATGGGAGGAGGTTGGATGTATTATGTTTCTCGGGTATATTTGGAACTCCTGAAATGAGAAATCCCAGGGAAATATATTCATCAGTTCTGATTTTTTACATATATGATGTGTTTTATATGGAGTAGCTCTTAATGAATGTTAAGTGAATGAACTTTTTTTTTTAAGATGTGAAGGGTCCTAAAAAGCTCTTTCCAGATCTTCCATTTGGAAACATGGATAGTGACAGAGTAGAAGCCCGCAAGAGCCTCCTGGAATCATTCCTAAAGGTCAGCACCTCCCTTCCGTCTGGGCTCCTCCCTCATTTCACCCACGAGACACCCAAGCCGAGATGGAGCGATCTCGGGGCCTGAAATTTCTCTTTGAAGTGCTTCTCGTGTCTCTTGCAGCAACTCTGTGCCATTCCGGAAATCGCTAACAGTGAGGAGATGCAGGAGTTCCTTGCTCTGAACACAGATGCTCGTATTGCCTTTGTCAAGAAACCGTTCGTGGTCTCCAGAATAGACAAGGTACCAGCAGGGCCACTGTGCCCAGCCTTAGTTTCTCCTCAAGAGTGGAGGCACTGCTTTAAAAATAAGGGAGGAGGGTGGCGGGAGGCAGCAGAGGAGTCGGTAAAACATGGACTAGAACTTTGAAGACCTGTTCCCAAATCTCAGTTGGGTCATCATCTTGCTGAATTACAGTGAGCAGCTATGAATATCCCCGACACTGTAAGTGTGCATGTCTCCTGGGGACATAGTTCTAGTGGAGGGATGTAAGAATATATCTATACCTCCATAGATAGGTGGGGGCAGAAAGGTCTTTTCTGGAGGTGAAGGTCATTCCCAGGGTTGGTCACACAGGAAGGAAGCTGCTAAGGCAGGACACTAAGCTGGATTTAGATTGGTGTAGTGATTCTCTGCTGGAGAACAGAGTGTGGGGAGACTTGGACCCTCCTCAAGAGGGTAGCTCAGGACCTCGGAGATGGTAGGAGGACATCTGTGTCACACAGTGGAGCCTGCAAGCAGTGATTACCGACTGACATTACAGTCTCCAAGGCGGGAGTCTGAGGTTTATGTTTATCAAAAGGTGTCATGTTTTAGAAGGTCAGAAAACACTGAGTCAGTAGAAGAGGTGCCCCCCCCTCTTCTCATCTGGACTTCGAGGGATGAAGGGCCAAGTGGAATTGCACATGGTAGGAGCTGGGGGACAGGCACTGCGAACTAGAGAGGTGCGCAAGGTAAAATCCCCAGAGTTCCACGCGGACGTGTTCGTTCACTGATTCTTTGAACATTTACTTACTGCCTGCCTGTTTAAAGCTGTGACGATAGTCGCTGTTCCTAATACAATAGTGAACAAAATAGATAAGGGCTTTGCTCACAGACCACAATTTTGTGAGCCTGGCGAGCAAGTTGTATTTTCTAAGCCACTTTAAACACACACTTATCTGCACGCTTATCTATGTCCTTTCCCTCGTTCGTTAGTCCAGAGTCTTGACCGGACTCTTGCTCGACCGTTCCGGCCTTGTCCCCGCTCTGCGGCCGTGCCCCGTTAGAGTTAGCACGGGGCGGGGAGTTAAAGAAGCCGCTGCTGCTCCAGGCCAGTGGCGTTCATTAGTGACAGGCACCGAAGGAAACCTAAATGTCTCCTCAGTGTTACAGGGTTTCATTTGTCCAGTCTTTTTAGCAAATATTTATATGTCATTTTCCCATTCTGAGAAATACAGTAATTCTTGCTTTTCGTTGAGGACAGTTTTGTTAGTCTTTCTGAGTAGAGAAGTTGATATCAACTCCAGATTTCTTAATTTTGACCTAAGTGGTTTTTATTATTCTTTCTGTACTTAAAGAAGAAACATTGTTCAAATTAACTGGAAAAGCCAGCTCTTTCCTCTGTGTGAATTACTCTGTGCATGTTCATACTTAATACGCCACTAGACTGTATTTCTTATTTTGGTAATCTTCACTCTTTCTTTTCCTCATATATTCCTGCCTAAGGGTATATTACTTTGTTGATTCACATCTTGGTGAATGTATCACTTTGGAATCTAAACATTACTCTTTTATATACAAAGAAACTGAAAATGAAAAATATTCCACCAGCCTGCAGAACTCTCAGGTTTTTATTTCTCCTGTTATTTCTTTCGGTTTCTTTTCCCATGGTGTTGTTTGCCTTAACTCTGTGAGAAAGATTTTTATGGCCATAGAGAAGAGGAAGAATAGTTGCCACTTAATTATTAGGTGATATCTGATGGTGCTGATGGATAAGGCTCCCCTAGGTAGCCTAGCTGTCACCCCATCCTGATTAAAGCACCAGGAGAATACAGTATAGCTCATTGGGTGGTTTCTGACTGACTCTGCACCCTGACCCCTGCAGATGGTGGTGAATGCGATCGTGGACACCTTGAAGACAGCATTTCCTCGCTCTGAGCCCCAGAGTCCCACGGAGGAGCTGAGTGAGGCAGAGACAGAAAGCAAGCCCCAGACAGAAGGCAAGAAGGCTAGCAAGTGAGAAGCCCTTCAGTCACCTGGGACCCTTTCCTAATCCTCAGGTTGCTCCCCAATCCTCAGCCAAAGCTCATCCCGACTCTCAAGCTTGAGAAGAGAGGAGATTGGGCACACCTACTAGTTTTTCTGCCCAGCCAGACCGCAGACTCCCCATAGCTCCACCAGAGGGAGCCCGAGACCCTGCACTGGCAGCCCTGCTGCCTGTTTGTCCTGCCGTGGGAACCGGGGCCCCAGCCCACCCGGGATTTGTGACTAGAAGGAACGCTCTAGGATATGGATATTCTCCTTTTCCGTTTTCCTGGAAAATTGAGATGTTCTTTCCTATTAAGAGCTAAGGCCTGTAACTGATCTCTGCTTGCCATCGTTCCTGGAGCTCTTGGCTCCCAAGTTACGTGCACTAGCCCTAAACGGGAGGGTGAGAATGGACACCCGCAGGGCCCGTTTAGTAGCTGGTCACCGCTACCTCTCCTGTGCCAGGTCTCAGATGTTCCCTGGCAACACTTGGAGGCCCATGTGGAAGGGAAGGGCACCACCACGCTTACCCTTGCTGGAAGTTTTATGTCTGCATCTGGGCCATTATGGAGAGAGAAAACCTGGGAAGTGGAGAATGTTTGTGTGTCTGTTTGTCTGGCTGTCTCTCTTTGTCTCTGCTCATGCTTCATGGGCCAGCGATGACACAATTCTTAGCCTTTTTTACTGGGCCTATGCTTTGAAGGGTGACCATAGGCTGCACTTATGAGAATCCCGTTCCTGAAAACATGAGGTCAGCACTTGCAGTCCCTTCCCTGGTTGTATTTGGGACACAGGGAGAAAGTGCGTGTGCAAAACGGTACTGGCAGCAGCATCAAACACCTGTGCCACTGGCCTGCTCTTTAGCAAACATTTAATGAATGTGTGGTGTGTGCTAGCTACTCTTCTAACCTCTGGGAATATAACTGTGACATTTTTACATTAGCAAAAGCACTTGCCCAGATGCACTGCAGACGAAGCTTCATGCAGGAGTTACACTGTTAGTAAAACTTCCAGAATATATATCGTTGCACGGCCAGGTCCTTCCTGGCAACTCCGACCACTGTAAACTCCCAGAATAAGTATAGATACATTTGTTTTGAGGAATTAATACTTGTCAGCCCTTTCTATAGGAATCAAGATCACGAATTATGTTTTTGTGCTCTTTGTATACCAGGTCCAGACTGAGGTTCCCATCCAGCAAAATTGCTCCAGCACTGAATATGACTGAACCGCACGAGAAGATTCTCTACTGTCTCCAGGAGAGCAATGTGGTGAGCAGTTCCTTGAGAACTCCTGGAATTAATGGCTGGGAAGTTGGTCCTGCAGATACAGGCACTTGGGACGTCCTCCAAAGTCCCAAAGAACTTAGGTGCCTTGCTAAACTACTTCCCAACATCGGGATCTCTCATTTTTATTATAAAAGCATTTTCCCCAGATGGTTTGGAATCACGACCAGCTCTAGGTTGGTAGTTTGGCTTCTCAAGGGTCACGGGTGTGGGATAGTGTATGACAGAATGAGAGAAAACAAGTTCCTAAAAGAGAACAGGTAGTCCAAGAGCGTTTGCAGCGAGTAAGAGTGCACAGGCCTTGGTTTACTTGCAGTCTTGGTGGAAAAGAAAAGCTTGCCTGCAGTGGTCACAGAGTCCCCTGGGTTCTCTGTTCCTGACACATTTGCAGGGGAACAAGGAGAATCGAGAGTGCTTTGGTTGCTGCTCTGCTTTCTGCATTCTTTATGTGACGTTTTGCTGGCTCTTTCGTCAGGAGTCAGAGACCCTGTCCATGTCTGCAATGGAATCCTTTATTGAAAAACAGACGAAATTACTAGAAATGCAACCAGGAGAAGCCCCAGAAAAAGACCCCGAACATGTCCCCGAAGGACCTGTGGATGATTTCTCATCAGATGCAGCCGTGCCAGCCCAAGACCTCAGCAATGGTGATCCAAGTGAGTGACAAGAGCTCTGCTTCCACCCCGACTGGTGTGACTCAGTGGGTTGTCCTTCCTCCCACCAACCAAAAGGTCACCATTCGATTTCCTGTCAGGGCATATGCCTGAGTTGTGGGCCAGGTCCTTGGTTGGGGGCGTCCAACAGGCAACCCATCGTTTCTCTCAGCACATTGGTTTATCTTCGCTTCGGCTAAGTAAGCCACAGTTAAACACTGGAGCTTGAGGTACTGTGCTGAGGGCTGGATACAGAGAGGAATACAGCTCAGTCCCCAGAGCGGAGCTGAGCAGGAGAACAGGGCACCAAGGCAGGGAGTTCCAGTCCAGCAGCACAAGACCCATGCTTACGATACGGCTGCCTTGCTGAAGCGCCCTGTGGCCTGCTTCGGCCGTGTGTGAGCTGCTCCCGTCAGCGGCTCCCGTGGTGCCTGTGGTACCACTTTCCTGGTTGGTCCTTCATCAGCCCCTTTGTTGGCTCCCTATTAGGCTTCCAGAGCTTTCTTTCTGGCTCTCTGTTATCACTCTGCACAGTCCACCTGGGTGATCTCATTTGTAGCGTGGGCTTTAACTCTAACACACATGCTATGATGCCTGATATCAGAGGTATTTCCAGTTGCCTAACGGAAATCTGCACTGAGATGTACCATAGGGCAGCCGGAATACAACACGTGCGAAGCGGAACTCATCTTGTTCCCCAGGTCTATTCCTTTTGTTTTATTTCTTGCCATGGCACGTGACACCACCTAGTTACCCAAGGAAGAGCGGGGAGGGAGAGGAGGTGAGAACACTGCCCTCTCCTTGGGAGCATCTGAGGCAGGGCAGGTTTGCTTCCCAGGGGAATGAATAGGAAGCATTGGGAGTCCTGGGTGTTGGTATGTCTGCTGAACTAGAATTTGTAAGAGGAAAAATTTTCAATTCCGCCAAGATAAAGGCGCTCACTGAAAATATCACAAAATCTTGGGTTCGGAAAGAAAATAAAAAGTTCGATTGCATCATTGTTTCTCTGGTGCCATGAACAGTCACCTGACCTGTGCCCCATAGACTTCAACTTACCTGTGAAAAACAGGGTGACAATCTGACAATCTATCTCTTCACACATCTCTCACTTGTCAAGTAAATGAAGTATTTTGACACCAAAACCATCAGAAAACTGTAAGAAATTATAAGTGAGAGGGACGAGGTAAAACAATCTAGCCCGAATCAAACCTGTAATTTTGAATATCCTGTCTCTAAAGGAACGGTTTATGCTTGAGCCCTTCTGCTAGCTCTGAGACTCAAAGTACTTGTTGACAGAAAAGTTGCCATTTTTTTCCAGAGCACCTGGTGCCTGGTTTGCTTTCTTATTTGTTACTGTTAGGAAAATTGTCGCCACAAGGTGGCAGCTCTATGTAAATACTAAACCTGAGAAAATAATAGAATTCAGGAGGGTGACTAAGATTCAGAACAGTGCTACTTCCCAAGGAACTCAAGTATCACATCTTTGAGCGGATGACTGGGAAGCGAACACATTAGCTCCCACGCCCCCTTAAAATACAGTGCAGAAGAGAGAAAATATACATTGGATGGAATTCAGAAGACGGTAGGTTTTATTTCTAGCAATTCATGCAAGTCTGAAGTCATTTATGTTCTAAAAGAAATCCTTAGGGGAGGAGAGTGTGGGTAAGCTAAGAGAATACCCATTGGTGCTAGACTAACAGAATTGCCGTTGATGATTAATTATAATATTAATCTCAGCAGTAACACCAGATAGCTAAGATCCATTCAGGAACATTACGTATTCCTGAGAAAGTCTCCAGGAAGCACATCGGAGGTGACACGGAATCCCTGCACCAGGGTTAGAGCACAGATCCGTCCAGCCATAAAACACGTCTTTTCGGGAGACTTCAGTGGAGCACGGGCGTGAGCCCGTTTGTGGCCAGGCTGTGAGACAGGAAAGAAATCCGCCGTCGTCCTGGCACCTTCCCAAAGGCGTAGTGCTTTTCCTAAAACCACGTATTGTCTCAGAACCGAACTGAAGCTTCCTGGATCCCAGCCCAACTGCTCTGTGTAGTGGAGATGTTTTCAAAGCACTTTTTAAACTGGAAAATAAACCCCAAATCTTTCCAGAATCTGCTGCCCACAACATCTCCATAGTCTTTGCGGAGGCGAGGGGAGTGGAAGTACGGAAGAGGCGGGGCCTTGCCGGCTCCATGGAGTCGCCAGTTGTGAGCGCTTACCTGGGACTGCAGACGTATGTCTGGAGGACATAAAAAGGAACATGCTAGGCAGGCAAAATAATTGTATACAAGGTCTTTTTTAAAAATTAAAAATGTTTACTAAGTGACTAAGGGTTGTAAAGAAATGCAGAGCCTAGCACTGAACTTTTTAGGTATGAAATAGGTATCTCCTGACATGATTTAAGAACTGCTGGATTATAAAGCCACAAGGCAGGGTAAAGGTAGAGAAGACCCAGTTCCTTGAAACACGTTAACAAGTATGAGGTTCTTCTGAGTCACATATGATGTCCTTTTATTCTCCAGGAACAGAGACAAAGTTAGCTGACACAGCCCTGGATCTGCTCCTCTTGCTGCTGATGGAGCAGTGGCAATGGCTGTGTACGGAAAACATGCAGAAAGTGCTTCATCTCACCTTCGGGACCCTAATTCAGAGGTAAGGCTGGCGAGTTCTTCACATCCGGGTCCCACGTTGGACGGGGGTTGCTGTGATACTGAATTCTCCACCGGGAAGGGAAAGGGCAGAGGCCAGGAAACTTGTGGTCATAAAGGAAGATGTTATAGAGGTGCAGAAATGAAGACTGCCCGGAGGGTCTTCTCTAAGACCCCAGACCTAATCCACTGAGTGCAGACCCTGCCTGGGGTTTTAAAATACTTCAGCTGAACTCTTCCTGCTCCAGGGTCAAGTCTCCACCCAGTTCTACCCCACGCCCTCTGCCTCTCCCCTGATTCCGGGGGACATTTCTCTTAAATGACAGCGTATAGTCAGTGACAATAAAAATAGGAAAGATGAGGAGAAAACGCATCGCTGTTCTCATAGATTATTTTCTCTGAAAGTGATGTAAATACAATCAAAGAAGCACTTCCACAGGATAGTTAAAACTTGGGTATTGAAATTCAGGCTTTATAATCCTAATACCACCTGAATCTCCTGAAAGATTTGTACACTGGTGGAGCATTTAGCTGCTGACTTCTACTATGTCACTGCCGCAGGCATGCTAAAGTGAAAACTACTGTCTCCGAACCAGACAGACACGCGCAGTGTGTGAGGTTTGGCCACTCTGGTTTGGATTCGCTCTCCTAAGACGTCCTGGCAAAGTGAGAAGCCAATCCTGACCTCTTCTGTTAGCATGTGGCTCGTGCTAACAGGTACTCCAGAAGGAAAAGCAACTTTTAATAGAAGATTTTAATGTATAGAAAATCCATCACCAACACTTAGATTTCTCCTCTCACACTTAAAGTTACATAGGATCAGGAAGGCTTAATAAGCTTTAATCATAAAGAGACTGAGTCAAGGAAGGGTGCACATTTATACTTGCTGAGTGCTTCTCATACCCAGCATCCAACTTCTGTTTGCATGTATTTTCTTGCAGCAACCAAGTGAGATAGGTAGCCCCATCTTACAAAAGCAAGTAAGAAAACAGTGTTTGGCAAAGCCAGCTGAGCTGCCCAAGGCCATAGTTAATGACCCACCTGGAATTTGAAGCTGGATGCATACAACTTCCAAACCAATATACCCTTTCCTACCTATTATAGCCTGGTGACAGGCTATATGTGAAACCCGCGTATAAAATGCTGACTGGTCTCTGTGCCTTTAGGCTTTCCCCCCATCCCTCCTGCACACTCAGCTCTCTCACAAGAGTGCGTTTTCTATAGTGAACACGTGCTCTGCACTAAACATCCTTCAGTGGTACCCTGTTGCCTACAGAAGTGATTTTTCCAGTGTTTCCTAGACTTCCAGGATTCCAGAGAGGTTCTTCAGAAGCCACCTTAGAAGTTAAGGGGGAAACTAAGTGGACCGTGATCCAACCAAATCAGTTCCATTTTTATTTATCCTCACTTGAGGATATATTTATTGATTTTAGAGAGATTGAGAGAGCGAGAGAGAAAGAAGCATCGATTGGGTGCCTCCCGTACATGCCCCAACCAGGGATCAAACCCGCAACCTAGGTATGTGCCCTAGCTGAGAATCGAACTGACAATCTTTTGGTGCACAAGATGATGCTCCAACCAACTGAGCCACTCGGCCAGGGCCAAAGTAGTTCCATTCTGACGAATTTAATAGACTGGAGATCTAGGTAAAGTTTTGTTTGAAAAAGGGCTCCACTGTGTTTAAATACATGTGTATTCATTCATTCATTCCACCTCTTTTCTTACTTGGCATAATTTGGTCCCAGCCGCATTTCCAGTTCTCCCCCATGTAAAGCAGCCATTGTTGCCTGAGCGTTCCGTGGTCTCTCTTCTTCAAGGCCCTTGCTCCTCCTCTTGTTTCTGCCTGAGTAGTATCTACTCATTCTTCTACCTCTGTCTGTGTCCGTGCTGTCTCTGTTCTTGTCTGCTTGGCCTACTGCTAAATATTTTTCCAAAATTGAGCATTGTGTCATTTATACTATGAAACTTTCCATGACATCTTCTCCTGCTTTCTGTCAGCACTAAGGAGTCCTTTCTCTCCGCGCAGAGTTTTGATAATAATACTTACCACATTGTATTACAGAAATGATCTCCTTTCCTTAACTAGTGGTTCTCAGCTGGGAGGCATTTTTCTCCTCAAGGGTATTTGGCAATATCAAAAGGCGTTTTTGGTGAGCTATTCCATCTAGTAGGTACTGTCCAGGGATGCAGCTAAACCTCTATACTACACAGGACAGCACCTTCCCCACCCCAAACAGCAATGAATTACTCTGCACAAAATATCACTAGTGCAAAGGTTGAGAAAGCTCACCCTGGACGGCCGGGTCTTTAAGGGCCAGAAGTAGCATTATATTTCCAGCAACTTACACAAAGTCTGGGCCATAGAAGATGTTCATTACTGGAAAAAAGATAAACATTTCTCTTCTCAGTACCTTTCTACTTAAACGTAGAGGCTCCTTATGTTTTTTCTGTCAGTTGTGAATGTTGCTACTTAAGCCTTCATTTCTCTTCTTAGCCTTCCCTTTGCCAGTCTTCCTAATGCTTTCAACAAGTGGGAAGATTCTAAAACTAGCTAGTATGTGATAATTGATCACTCCTTCCCTTTGAAGTAATTTACATGAGGAATTGGTTTCAGAACACAATAAATTACTTAGTAGGAACAGAAAAATGTAGCTGAATCAGGAGAAATTAAAAAACATTGCCTATGTAGAAAAGGTAGGAAGAAGTTGACCTGAAGTTTAAATAACTCAGCGTATCAAAGCGCATGGGCCAGTACTGAATACAGTAGAGGGAAATGTGTGTTGGGGAATTACAGGCAGATCGTTGCAGAAAGGGTGTCTGGTGTGGCTAGGGTTCATAGGGATCTAAGACAGGAAGCTTACGTACACGGTACTTGCTGGCTGTGGGAGTTCTAGGCCAGGCTGCCTTACCTCAGTGGGCGATGGGTATGGATTCTCCGCGGACGGGGAAGGGACGACAGTGAAGTGGAGTGGGTGCCGTTGAAGGAGTGAGCGGGCTGTGCGTAGGCATCTAGTTAAGCTGCTTCTTCATCAGACTGGCGGGCCTTGGTTCAGGCCATTTGGTAGCATCCATCCCACTTTCTCTGAAAATGCTTACAACCCGCTGTCCAACTGGGGGATAGTTTTGGTCTCATTCCTTATTCAGTGAAAAAACGGTAAGGGCTTGTCAGTAGTGAACAGAACAGACACAGTCCCTACTCTTGACGTATTTTACAGGTTAGTGGGGGTGAGAACTGAGGGCCTTATATATGTGCAGTGGAGCCAGACGTCGAACCCAGGTATTCCAAAGCCCAAGTCCTTGTCCACTACAGCACACTGGTACTCCGCCATACGTAACCTCCCTGAGCTTTCGTGTCCTCATCTGGAAAACAAGAGTAATAATGGTATACCTATGTCTTTGGGTACATGGAACATGTCCAGTAAATGTTATGTCTTAATATTTGCTCTTCAGAAAAAGGAAAGAAGGGTAAAAGGTATTTGGGGGCACCCTTAGCTAGTGGCCCCAAATTTGTCCCATTTTTTAATGTCTTCAGGCTACCCCTGTTGGCCTGTCCTTCTGAGTTATTCAGAATATACTTGGCCCTCTTCTCAAATTTCTTGTGCTGGGTTCACAGTGTTCTTGAAGCTTCCTTAACATAGGCTTCAACAAGTCACGGGTACCTGGAGGAGGAACCCCAGCTGTAGACCAGCTGGTCCTTGTACATGCTGCACACGGAAAGGTTGGCCTTATTTCAGGGTCCCGGTGTCGACGCTGATAGTCCCATCAGCTTCAGGACGTTACTGTCCGGCAAATGTTTGTGGAGAGTTTGCTCTGTGCAGACCTGTGCTGAACCCTGCCAGCTGGTTATATGGTGTGGTCCCCTCAAAAGCCCTGTGTAAGAGGTATCGAGATCCCCAACTCAGAGATGAGGAAACTGAGGCTTAGAAAGAGTTACAGCTGTTGAATCAAAATCACAGCTTACGGGGGTACGCAGGCAGGATCCAAACCCAGGTTTGTCTGACTTTCAGCTGTAATGACTCTCTCTCAGGATCAGACTTTTGCCCCATGATGTGAAGGGATACAAGCCAAATCAAAATTCAGTGTGTACAGTCCAAAATGCATTTCCGCATTTCCACGTGCGCACACTCGCAACACGAAGGGCGCTGACCTGTCCCAAAGCCAGCTTATGTTCCTTGTCCCCAATGGCTTGCCTTTTTTTATTTTTAAAGAGGTTCATGCAGTGCTCCATTCCTTGGCTTTGCTTTGGTAAGCAAATAAACTGGAATTTGATAGCTCATCCAAGCCGTAGCCCTCCCCCACCCCAGCCTGCCGCGCTGCTCCCCGGAGAGGTGGCATGGCCCCAGCCGGCTCAGTGTGGCCCTCCCCGAGACTGTTCCCGTGACCGCTGCCCCGCAGGCGGCATGTCTCCCCTTCTCTGCAGCCACAAGTGGCCGCGCTGGGCCCTTTTGCGGAGCACTGGAATTCCTCTCTTTGAACTTGCACTTCAGAGAGAAGGGTGGTTGGTGCGAGGACCACAGGCCACTTCTCTAGTTATCGCAGTGAACACACCGCAGTGATCAGGGGGAGAACAGCCGTCTGGACTTAGGTGCGTCTCCTCCTTCTGTCAGTCTCACCTCCAGCATTATCACCGTCAGGAAGATGAGTTCCTTTTTCCTGCTTCCAGCTTTGTTTACTCTCCTCGGGGCCTTGAAAGACCAGGGTAGAGAACTCCCTCGGACCCCAAGGACTTCTGTCATTCTCGTTCTCGCTCTCTGTCTTTCTCCCTCTGCCCCTCCCGCCTCCCCTCCCTCCTGTCCTCCCCTGCAAAGAAAAAAAAAATAAAAAAGAGTAAATTCAACCCCATGACCCCTCCTCCTAAGCCAAGTTGGGGAGAGTCCTGATCTGAGCCAGGCTTCATAAATCTCCCTCGACTGCTGATGGTGTGGGGGAGGTGGGGGAGGGGTGCTGAAGAGAGGTTAGATGCCCAAAAAAGGCATTGTTAAGTCAAAGGGGAGTCTTGCACACATGCGCGCCTGACCCCGTGTGTCAGCTTCTGTGCCGGGAACATCCAATTATGTAAGAAGGAGCGCTCCTTATTTGGAATTTGAGACCAAATGAGGGGAAGAGGAGTGGGGGTAGCAGTCTGTGCCAAGGAGTAGATTAGCTCACGCACACTGCTCACGTCCGAGAGCAGAAGGAACTTGACCATGTTTCTGCACGCATCAGAGCCAGGCTCAGGGAGCTGGACGAGTGCGTAGACATAGGTTAGCCTACGCTGGAGGGCAGGAGGGGAGAGGTACTGTGCTCCATTGATAGTGGCAGGTTCAGGGCCAGAAGGTCCAGCCAAGGTGAGGAGCGAGGTTATTATGGAGCACTGATGTGGAGCAAAGGAATGGGAAGCAGCTGGACCAGATCCCTGCTGGACGCCCAGAGTAACGCCACGGTAAAAATATGGGCCAGGCCAGCCGTGGAGTACTCGAACGCCTCGTCCCGTGGCCCTGCCCTCCCCATGGCCCCCAGATGGCATCAGACTCTGTGTCAAAAGGGCAGCAGACACATTCCTGGCGTCTGCGTCAGGATTTCTCAGTGAGAGAGAGACACTCTATGTGTGTGTCGCAGGCACGTGGGAATGGTATCGTGTGCCAGGAAGAGTAGGGAAAACAGGAGAAGATTCTGTGATCTGTGGGCAAAGGAGAATGGAAAAGTGCGTCAAGTCAGGATGTATACAGAGAGGAAGAAGAAAAGAAAGATTGCATTAGGTTTAAAGAGTTCGGCAAGCAGCAGACCCAGGAGACAAGCTTCGGACTTCATGCTAGGCCATGAGATCGTTTCCTTACAAAAGAGGTCTCTCTGCAAAGCATCCCCCCGGAAAGGTCAGGAGCAGGTTTGTTGTCGCAGAGTGTGGGACCCTTGGAGAGTTCTGTGCTGCCAGCGGGGACATTCATCTTCCTAAGGACCGTCGGGAGCAGACAGATGGTCATGAACTCTTCTGCCTCCACCCTTCTCTGAGGTTACTGCGGAATCTTAGGTTTTCTCTGAGTATCGTCCGTTCAGGGGCCTTTCCTCCGTGGCCGTGCCGGTGTAGCAGATGGACAGAGAGGGTCTCTCTGGCACTGCTTCTGTCGTAAGGGAAGCCCCAGGCCTGCCACCCAAAGGACACAAGCAGTTGTAGCAAGACAGGAAGTGACGTTTATGAAATACTCATGCACCCGCTGAGCTGCTGTGTTCTTTATGTACTCAGGTGCAGTGCATGCCTGAGAGAGACGTGTTTCCCCGTTTTACAGGTGAGGAGAATGACACTCAGGTCACATAACTGTCCCAGAATCACAGAACTAGTAAGTACCACACCCAAGATCCCACTGAAGTCATCCTGGCCTCCACATTCAGCACTTTCTGCTCCCCGGGGCTGCCTCCCCACTGTTCAAGCTCGCTCACAAAGCAGTGGCCACTAGGACCAGCCTCACTTGACAGTCCCTCGGCCTTATTCCCAGGTGACCTCTTGCTGTCCATGTCACTGGCCTTAGGGACACATACATGCGATGGCAGCATGAGTTCATTTCCACCCGCATATTCTGACAGCATTCCTGGGTCAGAGATTAGAGTCTCCCCGGGTATCTCTATTCCACATTCTAATCACATTCAGAAAAAGATGATCGGAGTTAAGGATTTATAGTTTCTCAGGAAACACTGATTACAGCTTTTTTCCTTTGTGACGTAAACTTCTTTTTCAGCTCAGCTCTGGTGCCCTGTGGTTACACCGGGTCTCTTTCTATGAACATCTTCCATAGAAAATTGCATACTTTTGCAAGAGCCCCAGATACAAAATTATCTCAAACTAGGTCTTCAGATGTTGCTGTCAGATTATTGCCTGGCCCTCCAGTTATTGACTTGGGCTGCTTTTACAGGTGCTGAGAGTGATTTTTTGCGGCGCTGACTTGCTCAGGTTATATTGTTCCTTCTCGGTTAAAAGGGGCCCTTGTCCTGTGCCTCTTCACTAGCCCTTAAAAAGGGAAGGAAGCCCTTGACTTGTGCAGACTGGGCCAGCTCGGTCCCAGCAGTCTCCCTACTACGCGAGTGTCCTCCTTATCATATTTCCTAGGTGTCACTTGTTCTGCACCCATTTCAGGATAAAGACATCGTGCCTTTCCCATCGTGTGTGACGGTTTTATCTGAATACATCGTTAGGGCTGTGGCAGCCGGTGCTAGCTCCCTGGCCACGCGCCTGTGCGTGTGTGTTTTTGCCCTTCTGTGTGTGGTTCACGTCCTTAACTTCTCATACCTCGGAGGTATGGAATTAGTCATCATAATAACAGGCAAGAAAAAAACAGAATATCACGAGGCATTTAAACCGCAGGCCCGTGTCACGGTGGCCTCTTCACACATCACTTCCAAGAAGTGGGAGATTTGGTGTGTGTTTATTAAGGACTCCAAGTCAGGCTCTTGGTGTCTTCTTGCCCGTCTCTGACTACAAACAGGAGCCCATGACAGTCGTTGGGGGCGTTTCAGACCGTTCGCATCCTGAAGGCACGGACCGGGTCTCACTCCCCGTTCTGTTGTCAGCGCCTAGCCCTGCGCGTGGAAGGCACTTAGTAATTCCTGTCAGATGAGTGAACAGCACGTGTTCTTCCAGTGGAATCAGTCCTCTGCTTATCACTGATGACAGTCCCAGGGTTCCTAACACTTCGGGGGGACAAGAAACTCAAAGGTAAACGATGTCCCTTGCATCCCTCCCCCACAGCCCTTTAATGGGGCGGCTCCCATTTCCAGAGCCACGCGGGCCGACGACGAGGTTCTCCTTTGAGCCCTGCAGGCCGCCTCCCGTCCCATGATGCTCCTTTCCTGCTTCGGGCTTGGCCCCTGCTGGTGTCCCCACTGAAGCCTGCCCTTTCTGGAAGCCTCTCTGGCTGCTGTGCCTTCCTGCCCTCTTTCCTTCCAGGTGGGGAACTAAGAATATGGGCTTTGAAATCATACAGGTGCGAGTTCAAATTCTGCTTTGAGGGCTGCCCTCTGTGTAACTTAGAATGAGTCAGCCTGTCTCTGCCTCGAGTGACTCTCATGCAGTTGGTTGGAAGATGACATAGTAAATGAAAGTCCCTTGCGTATGCCTGGCACATGGTAGCGCTCCTTAAATGTGAGTCCTCATCCATCTTTCCAAGCTCCGAATTTCATTTCCTTGGGGACTCGTGTTTGCTGTGACAGTAACACATCTGATGGGGCATAGATTATGTTCACATTGTAGACACAAGGAATACAGTTTGTTTACATTGGAACGGGTCTTCGGAGAGGTCTTTGTAGTGAGCTCGCCTTGTGATCTGATCGTAGTAAAGAGCCGGTGAGACAGCGTCTTCTCTGCATCCTTTAACCTTGTCCTCTTCCTCACAGTGTCCACCTCTGCGCTCCGTCCCACCTTATATATACACTTAAGGCGTTCCCTGGTCGCACCCAGAGCAGAGACTCTGGGTTTCCTCAGAACCAGGGAGCTGCCTACTTCTTAACCCAGGTACTCCCAGCCCTGTGCCTTTGCCTTCTAGGAAACTAGCTTTCCTTAGTTTGTGTCACGGTGGCCTCTTCACACATCACTTCCAAGAAGTGGGAGATTTGGTGTGTGTTTATTAAGGACTTGCTTGCTGGGTGCCGGCTCTTCAGACCTGGTATGGCACTCTTCCCACCGGAAGGCCCTTTCGGCTTCTCAGAAGCCGTCACCTGTAGAATCGGGAATTCCGAACAGCATGAAGTCAGGTGACGTGCTGCTTGTCCCGTATGGCACGGTGTGAATGTTAGGTAGGCTTTGTAGAGAAAGGTGTGTGTTGAAAGCTAGACCTTGTAAGATAGGTATCATTTAGACTGGTTTAGGACAAAGAATATTCCAGGCACTGACACATTTTTAGATGGGGATGGGGCCTTTTTGTACTTTTAAATACATTTGGGACGTTTTCAGCCAACCCCCGTCTGAATGTGGGCGCTTACACACAAGACAGAGACCCTTCTGTGTTGTTACGTATAGTGGAAACCCACCAGGCTATTGCTGCTTGGGGGTGTTGAGACAGAAATTCTACCTCTGGGCACCAGGAGGCGCTGCAGGTTAAATAATAACCATTCACGGAGAAGGGAGCCTGCTCTGCAGTTACAGGTCCTTGCAGAGGCGGTGATAGTAATCAAAATGATTCGTGTCTTGCTCTGTGATTCAGAGACTACTTACCTGTCCTCTCCCTGGCACCACTGGCGGTTAGAGGAGCCAGCGTTTTCATCTTTACCCTTCTCCCTGCCCCCTGAGCGGGGACACTGTCAGAAGTCGTCCCCGAGAATACTTTCCATCCATCCAGGATTCGGTGCTGGAGCTGGTTCACTGCAAACAGTTTTGCCTCAGGAACCCAGAGGGAACCGGAGCATCTACAATGATAAAACCAGCTGGACATCTGAAGTTGAAAATTTTTGTCAGTACTCTCTAAACTAGTTTGTCCTGTACCCAAGGCCTTTTTGGATGCCAAAGTCCTAGATAAACATCTGCCTGAGGAAGAGGCTGTCAGTGCTGGATTGCACCGATAGTGGGAATCTGATCCGCCCGTAACATCATCAAGGGCATTGCCTGTTGCTTCTTGCCATGGACAGAGATCATTTGGCTTTTTCCTGTTAACTTGGTTTGGGGAAATTAGCTGCCCCCCAATAAGTATATGATCTATTTTAACACCGTGTGTTTACTGTATAAATGCAGCTTCAGGATGTCAATGAAAGAACATCCAGCCTAAAAAAAAAAGTCTCGTGAGTGTATTTGAGCCAAACTGATGAAAACGGCTGGAGGCAAAATCTAAACAGATTGAGAACATGCTCCAGAGAAGGGCAGTTTTGCAGCTTATTTTGCACATTAGGATGAAAGGAGGAGGCGTGAGGAGGGCTACGGGAGATCCACTGGCGGGAGACTGTGGGAGTGGACAGAAGGTGCAGTGGAGAGACACACGCCTCAGGAGAGTTCTTAACACCTACCTGTCAGTCTTGGGTCGCGTGCAGATGACGTGTGGGCCGCAGAGTAAGAGCGTGGTTTCCTGCTCCAGTGCCAGGGGTGGTGCCTTCGGGGGCCTGGAGAAGAAAGTGCCATACCAGGGCATGGGACCTTAGATGCACAAAGACTGTAGACAAGTTCAAAGGCAAACGTTGACCTTTATCAAGGAAGCCACAGGCCTAGGACAGGACTGCGCACCACGACCCACTTTGAGGTAGGAATTTTCCATTCGGCCCATTACTTTTCCAAAGTAATGCCCTGTGGGGTTACTTTGTCTCTGGGTTTGGGTGGGTCACCATGCAGACCTCCTGGAGCCTGTCAGCTTCAGTGCGTGGCCACCTTTTCCTCCGCCAGGGCAAGCCGCTCCACCCCCTCCTCCGCTCATCCCCTTGTTTTCCAATCACAAGTGTTACCCTCAAATCGCTCCAGTGTGGCCGCTAGTTCTGTGTCTTTAGTATCAGGCTTGTGTTCGGGAAGGTTTGAAGATGGAGCGTGTCAAGTGGAAGGTGGAGACAGAGGCTTTGGTAGAGCTGCCCCCCCAGCTCATCGCGGTCACTCTCCTCCTCCGTGCTTCCCCCAGTGGTTTTCTCCTTTCTTAACTTCCACGTCTGCTTCTCCTGCTTACCCTTCGCTCTCTCCAGCCAGTTCCCAGCATCATTTGGAACTCTACCACGCCTGCTTATTTAAATGCAGTCCCTAATTCTTGTATTTCAAATCATGGCTGAGCGTACTCTAAATCTGTGATCAGCAGTCATGGTAGAAGTTGGGGGCAGCCCATCCAGTGCAGCAGATGCGCACCTCCCTCTGCTCCTGCAGCGGCAGCTTCGGCCCAGAGCAGAGCCAGGGACCTGCCTGTGAGGTGAGGTCACCAGGAACAACCGGAGGTCTGGTTGTCAAGACAACCACTACATTTCCTCTGTGTCATGCTTTCTTCCCAGTGCTTCAGCTTTAGTTCACTTCCTCTCCCTGCCCTTCCGCCTCCACCAGACTCAATATTCTTCTGAATGGATAGTCATTTTAATCGCTGTTCCCTCCTTTACCCGCCCCCCTGCCCTCGGTGCTGAGAAAGGAAAGGTTCAGAATTACTACCTGGTGCCTGAGAGTGAGCCAGGATTGCTCTTCACTTGGGACCAGGGAAGGCAGGAAAGATCCATTTTGGACCCTGCAGTCCCTGCAGGGCAGGTTTCACTGGTTAACGTATAGAGATCTAGTTTTAGGAAGGATTTTGAAATAGTCTTCTAATTATTCATAACTCCACAGGGTCGATCCTCCCCAATCTTTTTAAACACTCATTAGAAAAAGGGCTCACAATTCTAATATTTACATCCCTGAGGCTACTAGGAGAATGATTTTTGCAAAAGGGGAAAGTGAGGCATGAAATGCAAAGCGTGCTGGTCCTTTAGTCCCCTGGGTCTGACAGGCTTTTAAAGAGGTGCCAGAGGCGTGTTTCTCTGACACGTGCTCACGCACACACACCCCGGAAATCGCCTGCGTTGTTCTCCTTTCATCTGGATAACCTGTGATGAACGCCAGGCAAGAGTTAGCCCATTTCATTAAGAAAGAAGCCAGAACTCGGAGAGTTCATTTAGCTTTTAAGTGGCCAAGCCAGGCTCCAGCCTCTGTGTGTCTTTTCAGTGTTATTTTCACGTGTCACAACCCCCTGCCCGTGCGAATTCTTTGTTACTCTCCCAGCTGCTGAGTTTGTCCTCTCCCCAGACAGGCGGGGGCCTGCTCTGTGCTCATAGTTGGGAGGGAACTGGTGGCCTCTTCCTAGCAGGGAGCCCTCTTGGACTTGGAGCAGAGACATTGGCTGTTCCGGAGACCCCGAGGGGTTGGTTGGTTGTGAGAACAGGGTCCTGCTGCTGCTTGTCCTTGGCTCAGATGGATGTCGGGCAGTCATCCAGAAAGTACGGCTTTGACTTTGCCTAGCTGTACAGTCGATCAGCCCTGATTTTTCCGAGCTTGACTGTGGTGCATCGATTGCAGCACGGTGTGGCGCTGAGAGAAGGCGCCCTGAAGGTCCGAACGGGTGTGCTGTGTTTGCACAATCCGCTGCCACGTGGGGTCGTAAGTGGCACGCTGCTCCAATCTAGAGCAAGTTCTGGAGGTCTCCCTTTGCGTCCGTCTCATGTGTCCCATGTACAGACCCCCAAGTGCGCCCCTCTCATTTTGTATCTGATGGAAAGGTAGCCCGACCTCGGCTTTGGGTCATTGTTTGCCCCAACATTCTGCTGCCTTCCTTTCTTCTTACTGGTTGTAAATAACAGGTTGGAAACAGTTTGATGCTGTTCCATCCGTCAGGGGCACTTCTCAAAATACAAGTGTGACTCATGGCCCTCGTAACCCCTCTGCTTTTGTGTGACTTTCCGTCCACGCTGTCCTGTGGGCCTGTTTGCCCTGGAGACTGACCAAGACACGGCTGCTGGCAGCTGTCTCTCCTCTAGGATTCGTAGAGTGTTTCTGATAGGAAGCATGGACAACCCACTCCGCCTTTTTTCCCTTCCGGGGGATGCATAACCGGGTGTGAATTGCAGGGATCCCTCATGATGAATTCTTTTTTTTTGAGAGAGAGAGAGAAAGAGAGACACACAGACACTGGTCTGTTTTACTTAAACGTGTATTCATTGGTGGCTGCTTGTATGTGCCCTGACCGGAGATCAGACCCGCAACCTTGGTGTATCCGGACGACACTGGACGACTGAGGTGCCAGGCCAGGGCTCATGGTGAATTCTTAGTTCCAGCTCCGCTGACGTGTCACCCATTGCACTTCTTACCACCTCCACCTCACAGCGGGCATACTGGCACACAGAGTAATTTTAATATTGGCCTAAACAAAAATTTTAGGAAAATGAACCTACTAAATGTTTACATAAGTACTTACAAAATGCCAGATACAACGAATTTCTAGAGAGTCCGCTATTTCTTTAACCTGTTGTTATCCTCCATAAGCATGAATAATTAAGAGCTCACTGTTGTGCTGCCACTTTACGTGTTGTGACGTTCCTGCGGAGCTTCTTCTGAGCTGCTGCTGTGCTTTAAGGCCAGGGTTTGTGCCGTGTGCAGCACTAATCCCTGTAGCACTCCTACTTACTGATCGTCTGCTCTGTGCCAGGTGCTAAGTGGTCAGAGTACAGAAAAAGACCCCCAATTCCCACCCTTGGAAGTTCAACATCCTGCTGGAGGTGCAGTCTGATACATAAGGACTTACAACGTTAGGGCTTTAAAGAGAACCCTCTATGTGACTCAGAGAAAGGACCAAGTACCGTATTTTGCCACGTATAATGCACACTGTTTTGCCCATATTTTTGAAGGGAGAACAAAGGATGCCCATTATGCGTGGGTAGTACTAATTCTGTAACACATATATAAATGTATTTAATTCTTTTATTTATGCTTATGTATTAAAAGTGTAACTCTAGAAAACAATAACAATATTTGTACATAAAATAATACCCTGGAATACGATCATTGGTTTGGTTTCTAAATATAAATAAATAAAAATTTAAAATGGAAGATTTTTTCCCTTGAAAGTTCGGGACAGAAATGTGCGTGCACATCGTACGCGGCAGAGTGTCGGTGGTGAGAGGCGTGGGAGAGCGGAGCGTCAGAAGCAGGGCAGTGAGACAGTGTGGCACGTTCGCGTCACTCCGAGAAGCCAGTATGCCGAGCACATGCAGTGCGAGTGGCCAGGGGTCGCACGGCCGGGTCCGTGGGCCCCGACTCACACAGAGCTCTGTGCGCAGATCAGCCTGTGCTCCCCATTTGGGGGAAGCCATTTTCAGAACTTAAACAGGGGATGACATGATCAGATTTGTAACTCAGGAGAAGCACTGAAGTAGTGCCCTGGAGGGTTTACTGCAGAAAGCACAGTTAGGACCGGGAAAACAAATTGGGAAAGAGTTGAACTAACAGAAGTGAACGGTGGTGAGGCCCCTAACTAAGATCATTGCTACAGAGATGGTAACAGGGTGATGAATTCATGAGAAACCGAGGAGGTACAACCAGCCAGATTCAGTAATTGCTTAAAAAGTGTGGGTGTGGCTGGGGCACGTGGATTAGGAGCAGGGAGAAGGAGAAGTCCAGAATGGCCCGCTTCCTGCCTTGTGGGTTAAGGAGCACAACTAATGGGGCATGTAACACCTTTCCGAATAGTATGTCTGAGTTGTGATTAACAGTCTGCTCTTGCTTATTAAATCAATAGATTATATCTACTTATGTGTAAAAATAAATGATGATGCAAGAGGAAGCATGGACTATATCTAATAATTTTGAGATTATTGATAGAAAACTGAAGGACCTAGAGACCCAGACAGTATGTTCATCATTTCTTCTGTCAGTTCTGTCTTGGGAAGAAAAGGGAAAATACGGAATGACTAGTTAGCTGTGTAGCTGGTATAAAGGGAAGGTTTTCAAATTTTCTGTACCTTGGCACACAATACTCACATGGCAGAGGGCTGACTGCAGATGGGGCATAACCCAAGGATGCTACAGAGAATACGCTTGGCAGGAGGGTCACCAACTGAAGGAGGAGGGGGAAGCTGAGAAAAATTTGAGATAAAGCTAAAACTAGATATTATGGACAACAACTGAGAGAGAAAGGAAAGCAGAGGTGGGTAAGAGGTCCTAGAACTCACAAAATAACGTAACAGAGTGTGAAATAAGTAATCACGGTACTGACTTATGTGTCATAGTAACAAGTGAACTTAAAATTTTAGCCCCAGGAGTTGTCACTGAGAGTGTGAAATAAGATCTGATTCTTTCAGTAAATATTTGACTGCTTATTGTGTGAATGGCACTATTATGGGAAATGCTGAGAAAGATATCAAAATTAATTAAATAAGATCCCTGTTCTCAAAACCTTACAATCTTCTTATTTTGGCACTTCCATGAAGCTCAACCAATATGTTTTGGGTAAATGGCATAAACAAATTAAACACATGATTCTAATGAGGAGGGACACGAATCAGCATCAGGTGAAACCAGGGTAGTTAGTAAATCAGATTGTAGATCCATACACGTTTAAAAATAGAGAGTCCCGGCTGGTGGCTCAGTTGGTTGGAGCATCGGCCCATACACCAAAGGGTTGCAGGTTCTGTTCCCGGTCAGGGCACACACTTCGGTTGTGAGTTCAATTCCCAGTTGGAGCACATACAGGAGACGACCTATCAATGCCTCTCTCTCTCTCTTTCTTCCCCCTCTCTTAAAGTCGATAAAACACATCTTCAGGTGAGGATTTAAAAATAAAAAATAGAAGGGACACATGCTAAGTAAATAATACCAACTAATAAGAATGGTGTCCAGTAAGCTTAAACTCAGAAGGAGCAGAAGTTATGTGTAAATGTTAGGGCAGAAAAAAACATTAAAAACAAGAACAAAGAAAATACAAAGTGGGACAAAAGTAGGTTTACTGTTGTTTGCACACAAAACAAAGTTTATTCTTAGATTATTTGTTATTGTATTATTTTCCATGCAAACAACTGTAAACCTACTTTTGCCCCCCTCTGTATAGTTAAATTTTTTGGAACAGATACTGTAGTGTTAACTAGTTGCATTGAGAGCATTTTTTATTTATCCAACAATGAATTGGTCTGCTGTCTGCTAGACTATCGAATTTCTGTTTTCTCCATGAAGGAAAATGGTCTAACAAGAAGAACTGAATGAACGTGATTAAACCAGAATCAAAGACTAAAATAGGAGTGAAAATAAGAGAGCATTTAACCTGTTTGAAAGCTCATGTACCTGGTCCAGGTGAATAAAGTTCCATGGGACTGAGGAAGATTTCCATTTATCGTGAAGATCTGAGATCCCTGGGAAAGCTGCCACATGGCGGCATGTTGGGTCGGAGACAGACGCATGTCACACCTTGTGACAGACGGGGGCAGGTGGCTGAGCCTGACGTTCATCTCTGAGAATTTCTGAAGCAGTTCGTTAAGTAGGCGTTCTGTGAACGCTTGGGCTGGGGAGCGGCTGGCTGTAGAAACCAGTGTGCCTTCCTCGGTGGGAACACATCCTGCTTGATAAACATAGTTCTTTTTATTTCTTTAGCAGGATTACTAGACCGTTAAATGAAAGGGATGCATTGGTTGTTATATTGTATATGAATTTCAACAAGTTTCTGCCATATTTTCATAATATATATATGGGCAAAATAGATGTACATGGCCTACTCTGTAATATTTTTAAGTGATTTTTGGCTAGTTGAGTGACTTTAATCCAGAAATATCTAATAAATGGATGTGAACTGGGAGGGAAATTTCTAGTGATAGAGCTTTGCTCCTGTTACCCTGTTAAATTCTTTCATCAATACATTTGCGAATAACTCCAGTCTGAGAGGTGGAATTAATAATACTGGATGACAAAAATTAAGATTTAAACAGCTTAGAAAAGCTACAATGATAGTCTAAAACCAATAAGATGAAACTTAATAAAAATAAGTCACAGTGTAGATACTTGTGTAAAATTGCACAAGTACAGAAGGCAAGACTAGGCTCTACCGAGGGGCATGGGATTTTTTGGTTAAAGTACACGTGTCGGCTTAGGGTTCTGGCGGAGTGCAAGCTCAGTGCTTCGATGTGTGTGCCCCAAAAGCCAAAATAGTCTTCACCTGCATTAACAGCAGTGTGGCGTCGGAACCAAGGGAGGCCTTGACCCTCTGCATCCTTCGCTGGTCGGGGCCCACGGGAGGTGGTCTGGTTCTGGGGACTCCGTTGTAGGAGGGAATGACAAGCAGCACACGCAGAGGGTGGAATCGGAGCAGCGCGTGGTTGGTCCGTCCCCCGCCGCCGTCCATCAGACGGTGACTGCGTGTCTTGTGTGCTCAGCGTCAAGGCTGGTGGAGTCAAGGCTGTAGGACCGGTGGAAGGAGTTAGGGGGCCGTGGCAGGCGGATTTGAAACTGCACAGTGTTGCCTTATGAAAGATTTGACCCAGTAACCTCAGCGCCTCCTATGAACCGCAGGGGGTTCAGGTAGGAGCAGTGGCCAGAAGTTAGAGGGGCAGAGGCAGGTTGCCAGTGCTCAAGAAACATCTCTACTGAATTGAAGTGATCCTTTTCAGGATGAAGCAACTCCAAAGTCACATTCCTGACTGGTGGTGAAGCTCACACAAAAGCCCAGCCTTCTGAATTCATGAGCTAGAACCCTGGCTCTGCCATGCTGCCACCCAGGGGGTTTCTCCTCTCTGAGGTTAGACACGGATGACCTCTTCATTTTCGTCCAGCCCTCAAGCAGCCTCTTGCTGTGAAATGCCCCTTGGTGCTCAGTGTTTCTATGTGAATTGATGAGATCGGAGTAGATTACCTCTAAGATTCAGCAGATGATTTCTTTAACTTCCTTCCTTGAATAAAAATGCTCTGATTCTTAATACATTTTATATCCATAGCTTGTACATTACTAGTTGAAAACAAAAACTCTTTGTGGCTAGATATAAAAGTATGGAACTCGGATTCTTAAATTGTGGTGCTCAGGCAGTATGTAGTCTACTGTTGAAGCACGTTTTAAAGATGTGCGTCTGTGATTGAAAACACAAAAGCAAAAATCAAAGAAGAAATTATGTAGACTCCATGAGCCATGTTAGATTTCATAATGGTCATTGGGAGAAAGAAAAAGGAGTTTCTTGCCCTTGAAGTTCATTTCCTCCTTGTTCTTTCCCCAACAGGAAAGGGTAGGCACCTTGGTACACAGTCAGGGTAACTGCCGAACTTCCTGAGGCACCCCTGCATCTGCATGGCTCTCGGGCTGAGGAGCCTGGAGCTGAGAGCTGCCAGGGAGAAACTGAGTAAACGCGGGGGCTAAGGCAGGAAGGCGAGGCCTGGGGAAGGAACCAGAAGGAAGAGAAGTGTTGCTTTTAGCAGGTGTGACATCAGCAAAATGAACTCGTATGAGGGGGAATGCGGTGGACCCACCCCGTCACCCCCCCCCGGCTCTGCGTTCTGTCGGCCCTGCAGATGGGTGCTGCTGGTTCACGGAGCCGCTGCTCGCGGGATCGGGCTCGGGCTGCAGGCGCAGAACACAGCGTCGGGGGTTCATGCCGTCGTAAACACTTCACAGGGTGCTTGGGGGGAGCAGGGGCAGTGTTTCCAGGGGCTAAAAATGTGGTTTGGGCTTTTTCCCCCTTTTCTTGAAATTTCTAATTTCTCATACCAATGTCAGTGTCTTTCAAACTTCTCTATAACTTCAGCGGACAGTAAGAAACACATTTTACACCAGGATCCACTGTGAACACATGCACACACGCGTGCACACAAGCACACACCAGATGCATCCACGTAGTAAAAGAAACGAAAGGAGACACACGTTGATGTTCTCTGTTCTCATCTGTTTTTATGTAGACGGATTTAAATGTTGTAAACCACAAGGCTGGTTACGTGGCCTCTACCCGCTGTTCACTCCACAGTTTGAAAAATATCAGAAAGTCAGTGATTCTCAACTGAGAACGGTTTGTCCCTCAGAGGGCATGTGGCAGTGCCCAGAGGCAGCACTGGTTGTCACACAGCTCGCACGGGGCAGGGGGAGATGCCGCTAAGCATTGCACAGCGCACAGGACGGCCCTGCCCTGCGGGCAGCAAAGCGAGTCCACGCTGCTCCTCACTGTGGATCCATTCAGAATGAGGGAAGCTTCAGCCTGAGCCTCCTTTTCTCTCTGTCTTTGCTACGTTAAGATGAAGTTGGTACACAGTCCCCTTGGTTGTCCGCAGAGGTACAGCCCAGTGGATAAAAAGGGCACAAGGAATGAGTCTATTTCCTTTTATTGAGATTGCATGAGACATTTTTGTTAGAATATTCTGTCGATCTTAGGAATCTCTTTCCGTGTTTCAGTTTCACTATCCTTTCTGCCCCCGTCCTTCCCCTCTCCCCATTAAGCCATACTTACCAGGGGCCCTTCCTTACTCAGCTGTAGCAGCTCTCAGGAAGAAAGTGAAGGGGGTTTGGCTGATGAGATTAGACATGGTCCCTAAAGCTTTCTCCCCTACTCACGAGATTTGATTCTGCTGTTCTGGTGGGAAATGACCTCCTGCTAGCCTTGAAGTGCCATCTTCAGCCCTGGTATTAAGCTGTTTCGCGTTTCAGCCACTGCTTCATTCCTGTCTCTGAAGCTATTTCAGACCAGGTCCCTTTGAACATGGGTGAGACTGCACTCCCTAATCTCGACATCCTCTCTCCTTCCACATCTGGCATCACAGAAGCTCTTGAATGTCTCAGTGTCAATCTGTTGTTGCCTTTTTCTCATTTTATTGGCTATTTCTGGGCCCACTAGTAAGGCTCCCATTTGCTCTGAATCATTCAGAGACGGCCAGACAGAACAGATTTAGTTTGTCTTGTTTACTCCTTCTTTTGTTTCACAGAAAGGTGTGATGGTAGAGAGCCGCATCTCTGAATCAAGTATCAGAACTGAAATAGCAGTGGAAAATAAAACCAGTGCTATTTGAGGCTATTTTCTGCCATATTTACCTCATGCATCTTGTATTACATAAGCAATAGCATGTGTATTTAGTAAATGGTTTCTCATAAATAATTCATAATTAATTGTCAGAGGCATAAATATGTGTATCCACCTTGAAACTTTAGATTTCTGTTAGCATGACAGTAAGTGGCACCCACAGATTCCAGAAACTCTGACACATGAATTTCATTCCTTTTGCTTTGAGAGAACTATGGGGCACACATTTCTTTATAAGGGTCTCCCTCCTAGGCTAAGCACGGAAAGACAGCATGTGGAGTAGAAGATCAGAGAACTAAGGAGGAGGACTTAAAACATCAGTCTCTCTTCTAATACTCCAAGGCCTAAACTCTCTGCTCTCTCTGCTGTAGCTCAGTTTCAGAACGAACTGAGCAGGACGAGGGGACTAGTCGCGTTCGATGAAGCCCGGGTCATGTACGGGTCTTCACCCCGGGGGAGGGCACAGAATGGAGGGGCCCCCAGAGCTGCTCTTGGGTAGAGCGGAGGCAGGGACGCTTTTGCAGAGTTGAGTCACAGGCAGTGTTGGCTCCACAGGACAAAAATAAAGTCAGCCTGGCTCACTGTGTGTACGTGAACGAGGAAAGGAGCTGGAACTAATTCTAGCTGAAGGTCTCGTGTTTAGTTTAGGGTTCTGGCTCTTTGGGGCACTTACACATATTGGGTTCTAAGTGCTGGTCCGTCTCCCTCGGCTCAATTAGAGGAGACCCCAGTACACATCATTCACCCTGGCAGAAGTCACGCAGGTGCATGTGGCTTGAGGTAAAGAGCACGACGTGGCGTGAGGGAGGGGGTCACTTGCTTCCCTGCAGAGAACCTGATCGGGACATAGTACACACCCCTCTGGTGGCTGCCTTCTATAAACAGGAACAGGAATTTTTGCTCCTGGATCCCTCTCCCCAGGCGTCTTAGCTCGCTGAATGAAAAGCCCTTATAAAAAGGAGACGCAGTGCTAATAATAACAACTCCGAACGCCGTGGCTGTTTCGGGCAAGAGCAGCTTTGTTCCACCCTTGATCTCCATCGGTGTCTGTCTCGCCCTGCCATTGCCTCTCAGACTTCCTGTTCTTAGAACTATTTGTGAGCCCTGGGCTGGGGGGTTGCAGCCCCCGCGGCCGGAACGCCCAGCTTGAGTAGAATGCAGACTGTCTGGCAGCGTGGAGGGTAAATAAAGTTCGCCTTGGCAGCCTCCCCTGCTCTCGCGTGGGTGACAAGGAGCCTGGGTGTAGGAGCAGCGACAGCATGAGCTCCGGGTGGTGCGGTACCCCGGAGTCTTCCCCATACAAGTAGAAGTGGCTGATGGCCCTTCCGATACCGTCACAGCCGTGCCAGCCTCAACCGTGGCACCTGCTAAGGAGGCCTCCCTGGTCTTGAACTTGAGCTAGTGACCACATTGCTCTGAAAAGATGCAGGGACAAAGAAAGAATTTAAGGTGGAAATCCTTGCAGGCTTGGTACATCTGCCCCCTCAGAGTTACTAACTTACTTTTGAAATTTTGATAAAAGGAGATTTTTATTATAATAAAAATTATTTTAATCAACAGAAATTTTTGAGCACCGAGGCACTGTGGGAATTTTTTTAGAAGTATAAAACACAGAAGCCTTCTGGTGCTTATAATTTCAGTGGAAAAGTAAAGCTGTAAACACAAGAGAAAATAATTGATATCCCAAAGTAAAATACTAGTTTCGAACCTGCGCTGCAGAACTAAGTGCCAGTGGAGGTCTACGGGGAGAGAGAGCGCTTTGGTCTGGAGCGGTCAAGGACTTTGTGGAGGAGCCAGAGTGGTGATAGGTCTTGCTGGAAGGGTGGGCTTTTGCCACCGGAGAGAAGAGGGCCTGTCCAGGAGAGAGCCAGAGCCGTATGAGCCAAGGGCAGACGTAGGAAGTGCTCAGGGCAGGTCGCGGGGACCCGAAGGCCAACCGGATGTGCACACGGAGGCGACAGAGAGGCATTTGTGTGAGACCCTCGAAGCCTGGACTGTGAAGGCTGTGTGCGTGTCACTGAGAAGTCACAGCGCTTCCGCTGGAGGAGAGCTGGAAAGGTTGGCCCCTTTTATTGGTGTGCTCTGTAAACCCCAATACGACGTGTGGCTCACAGCGGACACTCCATAAATAACAGTATCATCGTTACTTCTCATCTCACATTCCGTGGTCCCGAGCTGGTGGATTGGCTTGGCCGCGTTGGCGAGAGTCGGTACTAACTGTGCTTCGCCATTTTCAGGTCGCTCACGTAGTCTGCGTCTCACCGCGCCCTTTCCTTCAGGCTCCGCTCCCCTTTCTCTCCTCTTCCACCGCAGGTGGCTGGAGGTGCAGGTCGCTAACCTCACATGTCCACAGCACTGGGTGCAGTACCTCCAGCTTCTCCGGGAGTCCATCTGGCCTGGCGGGGTTTTGCCTAAGCATCCTCGGCCTGTAAGGACCCAGGAGCAGAAGATGGCAGCTGAGAAGCAGGCTTTGCAGAGCCTGATGGGAGTCCTGCCAGGTAATTGGACAAAGAGATTGATTATCCCAGTAACTGTGCCCTTCTGGTCAAGCTTTGCCACCATCACCCCGCCCCTTCCCCGCGTTCGAAAGGTTTTAAATGTGGCCAGGCTCGAAGCCTGTGACCCACCAGCCCTCGGGCTAGCAGGGGAAGGACCAGGGCTGCGATGCTTGCACTCCTCACCCAGGCGACCCTGCAGGAGTGGACAGCATCGCTGAGACACGCCGTAAATAGCAGGTGAGAATCCTGCCGGCATTTGGAGTCGCGGCTGTGCGGCAGGCCTGGGAAGCTCTGCCCGCACGGCAGGGCAGGTCTCCGAGCCGTTCCCTCCAGAGGGAGGCTTGGGTTCTCCGACAGCTCACAGCATTTTGAACCGGGGAGGAGATTATATGTCCTGCCGGAGCTCAGCCTCGATAAATTGGGGACGTGGAGTAAGGTGCATGGTCCGTAGCAGTGGACAAAAACAAACTCTGAAAAGGGGGCTTTTTCTTTGCTTTGAACAAATTTGTTTTTTGAGAGCAGCAAAGGCAGTTTGTCTGTGGCCCTGCTCTGTTGACCTGGGTGCAACAGTGAGCTCCTCGCTCTGGGCTGCGTTATTTACTGGTTTTAACCTCTGTTCTCCAACGTGAACTGTCACATCAGGGCACCTGCACTTCAGTGGCAGGTTACAAAATTATTTCTGGAGGCCCATTTTTACTTAGACACCTCACTGTAGAAATATTTTTCCATGGCTTTTCTCTGTTTTCCGAGGATTTTCAGTTTGGCTCTGTCGTTCAGAGGTGTGCTGAAAATACCCATGTGAATAAAGATACCACAGTGAGATGTTGCCATGACACTGACACCGCGTCTGTATTTTCCTCTCTAGATATCGTGGTAGAAGTCCTCGGGGCGAACAAATGCCAGCTGAGCTGGAGTCTAGTCTTGGAGTCACTACAGCAACCGCTCATCAACAGGTGGGCTGAAAAGGGGGCACCCATGTCGGCGTAACTGAAGCCTCCTCTGGTCTCAAAAACGCCAGGGTTTTTAAGTGAACAGCCCACACAGAGAAGAACGGAATTGCAGTGTCTCCTTGCCCTGGGCCCTGGCTGCCGACTGATGCCCAGGTCCACACACATTCAGTGAAACCCACACTGTTGGCTCCTGAGCGGCCATCACGTGGTAGTAACGTGGTCGTCACGTGGTAGTAAGCTAGGGTTGCACCAGCCTCTGCGTTTGCATTTGGAAGAACTCCATGCAGGCCCCCACGCGAGCTGCTGAAAACGTCCCGTCCCCCTCCAGCTGTGTCCAGTGTGCTCAGCGACCCCTGCCAGGCGCTGTGGACACTGAGCGTCCCCTGGGCTGTGCGTCGCAGGCCACACAGTGGTTTTCAGCTGCAGGCTCCTGGCCGCACAGCAAAGCTCTGATGAGTGTCAGGATCAGGAACTGTCTTTGTTTAGTAATGAGATTGGGCTTTGGTAAAGTGACCAGAAATACTAGGTGAACTCTCCTGGGATAATTCAAAAGAGGCAGGTATTCCCGTGGGGACGGAATGCTTCTGCAGAGTACCGAGTACACCCACTCTTCCGTCAAACCCTGCCCGGCTCCCCTTCTCAAGGGTCCTGGCCTGGGAGGTCAGCAGTACGCCTGCCGTGGTTACCGATGAGGAAGAGCAGCCGTCGGCAGCTCTGACGATGCTCAGAAAGTTGGTGTCCGCCCCTCACAGGAGCAGGGCTGATGTGCTAGCGTCGCTGTGTAAACACATGCAGCGTTTCCCGGAATCCAGTCTCCACTTCCGTTTCTACCTGTGCTGGGGTCGTAGCCTTTTCCAGTTCAGCACATTTGTTTCATGGCAGAGGCTTCGTCACGCTACTTAAGTTCCGCGTCCACGAAGGGTATCAGTAATGGGGGGCGGGGGGCGGTAGGTAAGTGTCATCAATGAGATCTGGTGTCTCTTGACTGAACCAGACCTTTCTCTGAGTTGTTTTGTCCATTCGTTTCAGGCATTTGATTTATTGCCTCTGGGACATCATCCTGGAGTGCCTGGATCTCAGTGCCTCAGTTGAGGAGTCTCCCGCAACCACCTCTGCCTCCGACACCCCAGACACCGCCAGGAGGACAGGTGTCTCCCCTTAGGCGCAGGTCGCCCACCGTTCCTCGGAGGTTGGGGAGGAGAGTTTCTCTGCCGCCCGGAGACCACCCGGCCGGCCGGCGCCCTCGGACCTGGGCCGTGACTCGGAAGGCACGGGTCTCAGCGTCACAGGTTCCCCTCGGCTCTGCTGCACTTGGAGCAGCTGAGAGAGGGGTGTGCGTGCAGCTGCGTTCATGTCCAGTTGTCACACCTTCTCTGTGGTGTCTGGGGTGTCGCTCGTGGGTCGATTGTTCACAAACAATCTGCCAGGTAAAGGAAGGAGCCCCTTTTGCCCTCCTTCATAAGATTATTTGCTGATAGTCTGGCCCAGTATGTACATGTACCTAATCCACCAACACAGTAACTGGATAAACCAGGAAGAAAAGAGACCAGACTTCCTTGGCAGAGAAGATAATCTTCTGAGCTCTCCGTTCCCACCAGGAAACTGGAAGTTCATCGACCATTCTTGAAATCCAGACCCCTGGTCCCATCTGGTTTCCCACGGGTCTGGGAGAGGGAGGGGGAGCATTTCTCCAGGGGCGTCTTGCTCTGGGCTGTTCTCTACCACCGCAGCCCTAAGGAGGGTGTCACCGGAGGCTGCCTCCCTGGGGGCTGCACTTGCCCACCCAGAGGGCTTCAGAGCAGACCACCAAAGCCTCTGGTAGACCCCCCATCCTCCACACCCTTTCCTGAGGGAGTGCATCGCAGGTTTTATTGCTTCTATTTCCTCCCGGCCTCCTCCCCAAGAGCAGTTGAGTTTGGCCCTTTGAGAACTGTCTTCCTTCAGCAGGACCACGGGCAACGTGCACACTCAGCTCAGTGCTGTCAGTGGGAAGGGAAGCGCCTGCTCCCAGCTGAGAAAGCCCAGAGAGCAGGAGCCCGGGGACGACGGGCTTTGCTCTTCTCCAGTCCAACCAGGAACCGTAATCAAAAAGCAAACCTACAGGGAACTGACTGCCCACAGAAACACGTTCGCTCCCTGTCCTGAAGGGTCTAGTTAGCCTTTAGGAACCCCAGTGATGGAGGCAAAGGGGCTGTCAGGCTGCAGGGTCTCTAGGAAAAGTGGGGCAGTGCGGCCCTGGCCAAGGACCTGGGTGGGTCAGAGCTTTATCCCAGGACACCAAGGTTGCAGGTTTGATCCTTGGTTGGGGAACATAAGCAACCAATAAATTCATACATAGAGAACAACAAATCAGTGTTGTGTCTCATCAATAAAAATCTTTTCAATGGAACAATTAGGAGGCAGTGTTGGTGGAGGAGGCAGAACGGAGGGCACGAGAGAAGCGCAGTCCGTTAAGTGCGCACGAGAGCTGCTGGAAGGGGAAGGGCACCCCTGGGAGCCGGTGCCCACCCTGCGTCCCTCAGGGCTGGCCTGGTGGAGCCCCGCTTCCACGGAGTCGCGGACCCTCCCGTTTGAAGGAGCGCCCTGGGTTAGACTGACCAGATTGGGTGGGTCCAGAACAAGAGGCAAGATTCTCTTCGACTCTGAAGTAGGTGATGTGCACACCAGTGGTTCTGCCAGCGTCAGCAAATCCCCAGGCGTTTAGCCCTGAAATCTGTGCTACTGTAACTGTCATTGCTGCCTCGGGGCAAGGAGATGACTGAGATAGTGCTCCTGGAGCCTTCAACCTTGGAAGGTGATTGTTAACAGTGATTTTTATGGCTCCAAAGTTCCATAAGCATCTCTCATCTTAGACCCCTGCAGGCAGAAGTAGTTCCGCATGTCTGTCCTCGGTGAGCATTGGTAGGGGTGAGGAATCGTGTGAGTCCAGCTGACTTATTGGAGCTGATCTTTACCTCCTGTAACAAGTTCAGGCAACAGGGGACATCTGGAGCCACAGTGCTCTTCAGGACAGGTGGCGCCCTGCCTTCTGTTACCTTCTCTCCCCATACTTTACCCTCATCAGTGTGTAGTTGCCCTTTGCAAGGGCCCCACTGGGGACCTGGCCTGCAACCCAGGCATGTGCCCTGACTGGGAATCGAACGTGCGACCCTTTGATTCACAGGCCAGCGCTCAGTCCACTGAGCCACACCGGCCAGGGCTACCCTCACATTTAAGTAGCCACCTATATTGCTTTGAATCTCAGCTACTAGTTTTGGCTCAGAAGTGGTGCAAAACCAGTGCATAAGCTGACACACCAGGAAATCCCTCTGGCTATAAATTCTAAGGAATCTTTTGGCACTTCCAACCACCAAAAAAACTCATGTATTTCATGTTACATAAGAGACCCCACCTGCAGTTGCTCTGCACCAAAAAGATAAGCTGTCTTCTTACCGTCCTTGTGCCCAGAGGGGAAATCATGGAAATCACCAAGGAAATAATCAAAACCCATCTGGCTTCCAATCAACCTGTCAACTTGTTACTTGGGTAACAAGTTCAGACAACAAAGGAGATCGGCATTTGGGAGAGAGCCACAGGTATCGGGAAAAGATGCTGCCGGGTGAGAGTGATGGAAGGCAGTGAAGAGCGGAGCTCACACTAACCCAGGACATTTTTTTTTTGCGCCTGACCGAGCCCATTCATTTTCCAGCTACACTTCCTCTCATCACACCCAACAACAGTCGTTAGGTCCTGGGTGGAGCAAAAATATGTGTAAACATGGTCCCTAGTGATACAAGCTAAGGGTGTTTTGGACTGAAACCACGAGGAAAATAGATTGTTTTTTCATGAAAGTACTACCTGAAATCCCCAGAATTAATGGATACAGCAGCTCCGACCTCAGAAAGGGCTGGGTTCTTGCCATCTCTGCTCTGCCAGGGTGAACACAGAAGTCTGGTCCTGGACCATCCGCCTTCGTGGTGGCTACAGTTTGGGGCCTCACGTACAAAAATGATACCTGTGAGGGAGGAGGGGCATCTCTTCCTTTTTTTTCTTTTAAAGAATTAGGAAACCGTTTTCCAGAAGCCCTTCAAGAATCTCGTCCTGACTCAGCCAGAAACTGCCCACTCATGAGCCGGTCCACGGACACTGAGTGGCATTATCACGACCGACCACCCGTGGTACTCGGGCCCCAGAGAGCAGGCCACGCTCCAGGAAGGGGAGACGCCTAAAAAGCCATTAGTTGCTGGAAGAGGCCGAGAGTGAGTGTTCTAGGCAGTGTCTTACATGGGCCATTCTGCGGATGACAAGGGTCCCCCACGATCCTCTCGAATTCTGGTACTGGCTAAGAGGTGGCACTTGCTGAAGGTGCCACCTGACACACTTCACGTGCAGAATCTTATTTAGCCCACGCACCAGCCCTGTCAGGGAGGTTTCATTATCGTCCCCATGAATATAGATGAGGAACATAAGGCAGCATCATTTCCAAGGAAATGGCAGGACCTGCTATAAATCTTGTTGGTTTGCCCTCAAACCTACATCATCGGCATTATATTAACCCACCTTTCTCCTTTCAGAGCAAAACAGGACCGGCTGCTCCCTTTTAAGAAGCCTGTAGTCCAGTACAGGAACCAGCAGACATTTCTGGTAAAGGGCCAGAGGAAAAATACTTCAGGCTCAGTGGCCGTGTGCTGTTGGTCCCTGTTGCAACTGCTCGGCCCTTCCGTTGTCACGTGAAAGCACAGACAACACACACACAAATGGCTGTGGCTGTGTGCCAATAAAACTATTTACAAACCAGGGAGCCAGCCAGGTTTAGGCCCACGAGTGGTTTGCAGACAGGCCCCTTGTCTAGTGAGTTAGAACAGTGCGCATCGAACGCGAGTGGATGTGCACTTTACCTGGCATCTTACTAAAGGCCTGGTACACTGCGTGCTCAACAAGCCCCAGGTGTCCGCCAGCGAGAAGTCGGCTCTCCTGCCACACCTCAAATGGCACAGGGTTGGAACAGACAGCTCCAGTTGGGTGTGATCATGCAAGGGCACTTGAGATTGGGGGACCCTGGAAAGCCTGAGCAGATAATATCTAAATTGACCCCTGAGGGATTAAGAAGAATTAACCAGGGAGAAGTTGCAGGTTCAATCCCCCATCAGGGCGCATATGGGAGGCAGCTGGTCAGTGTTTCTCACTTTAGTGTCTCTGTCTCTGCCTTTCTCCCTCTCCCCCGCCCCCCACCCAGTCTCTAAAATCAATAAAACATATCCTCAGGTGAGGATTTTTAAAAATAAAAAAGGAGTAGTCACAAAAAGACAAATACGTAATTCCCCTTCCCTGAGGCCCCTGAGTGGTTAACTCACGGAAACAGAAGAGCGGGTTGGGGGCGGCTCCGGGAGGGGGACAGACTGGGGTTGGGTGAAGGGCGTGGAGTTTCAGTTTCACAGCATGAAAAGTTTCCGCAGATCTTTACAACTGGGAGTGTAAGAACACTGCCGAAGTGCCCACTGAAGATGGTGAAATACATGTTATGCATCTTTCACTACAATGAAGAAATGTAAAAATGAAAGAAATGGAGAGCTTCACGCAGTGCAGCGAAGTCTGTTCCTAGTAATTCCTGTGCATGCGGTAGCTTCACTGAGACATGAATGAGATAAAACATAACAATGAGCCTTACCAAGTGCTGTTCTCTGCAAGTGTGGATGGCACCATTTTCTCAGGCCTGTTCTGTCTGCGGGAGCAGCTGGCGACGCCTGGCTTCGGGGGTTCAGCCAAGCTGCCTCTGGCAGGCCTCAGCTTCCCAAGCCCCTCAGCCTGCCTTTGCAGGGGAGCAAGGAGTGCTTTCCCAGGACGAGGAAGGGAAGGTTGGCCAGCCAGCTGTGCTGGATACAAAAGGGAATGAAGAACCAAGGAGGAAGCAGTGATAATTGGTGGGGGGCAGGGGAGCACCATGAGGCTTTTGCAGTAAGCCTTGCCGTAAGATGGCACCTGTTTTCTTTCCGCTGGGAGTGACAGGGCAGCGGGGGCTCGCACTGCCATTGGGAACGAGAGAACGCAACCACTGCAGGGGCGATCCCCGCCAGCAAACCTCGTGGCTCCTTTGTGGTATGCACGTTGAGAGACGCTGCCACGCACAGAACGGCCTTCCTCGGGGGAGAGCCCGCGAGGGGACACTGCCCCACGCAGATCCCGAGGCGGATCTGACGGTTCCTGTTACACAGGGACGGCGCTGGGTGGTCTAAAAACAAGACAATACCTGGAGCCAGAAGAATGTGCCCGCAAGAAACAACGGGAAATCATCAGAACCCAGTGGCAGCAGGGTTGGAAGCAGGCCGCTCGGTAGTGCCGGGGGCACTGGGGCACAGCGCCCCCTCTGGCAGACACGCTGCACTGCCCTCAATTTTGCCGGGCGTCCTGGCCGCCTCCCCATCTATCACTTCTCACCCGTCTCTGGGCTGAGAGCACGTTTCAGCTCCGCTTTCTTGGAAGCGACAACAAGCCTGTGATGAAATACCAGAACTGTTCCCGGCTTTGACGTTTCTGCACCAACGCGACAAAACCTGGTTTTTCTACGTACCTCGATTCTCCAAACCCTACCTACGGACGCAAGTCCGCACGCACCGTTTCTGGGGGATGTGGAACGTTGGGAGGGAAAGTGTGACCAAAGGAAAGGAATAATATCGAGATCCAAACTTAGAAAACCTTTCTTGAAGGGACATTATCCACTCGTTTTGACCCAAAGTAGCCCTCTTTGTCACTAGCCAGTGTTTCTTTGGGAAGTGGCAAGCTAATTTTAATACTGGAGTGTCGCGAGGATTGAAGTAAGTCTGGGCTTATATATAACCCACACCTTGGCTTGTGTTTCTCCCCCTGTGTTCCATGTCACTACTCCCTGTTATTATGAGTAGCGGAGAGCTGGCTATAATTACTTCCAGACACAGGGATTAAACCAAGTTAGATAAACACAGAAGTCTGCGACTGCAGATAAAGGCACTAACCTGTCTTCAGAAGCTGTGACCACTCGGCACTGGGTTGCATCGGATCTGGTGGTCTGTAAGCCCGGGTAACCAACCGGTGCCCTCGGGAAAGAATCATTTTGCCCTTGTACCTACGGAAAAGATTAACTGTGGTTCAGCAACGTGTCTGTATTTCATACGTTGCCATTAGGGGGCACAGACCTCATTAACAACAACTGTTTGGTGTTACGTCCTTTGCAAATACAAGGAGTCCGAATTCAAGAACGTGATGGCAAGCGAGTTCCTTACCAGCTTCATGGGGTCATGTCAAAAGTTTGCCTTCTATTCTCTATAAACACAAAGGATTCTTTCAAAAATGGCGAGGGCACCTTTCATTAGGCTTCACGTGTCTTGGAGCATCGCGAGGGCTCGGTTGGCAGCGGGACTTTTCCTTGGGGCGGGATGCATTGTGGAGATGGTTCCACAGAAATCTGCGGGCTGCTCTGTCTGCTCTTTCTCCTTCTGTCCTTTGGCCCAGGCTCCTCTCTCCACTGGGCAGATCACCTCCCTGTCTCTGTGCACAGCAACACGCTCCCCCTGTCAGGGCCTATTCAAGTTCCTCCTTCGTGAAGCTTTATGTGATTGGGCCACCCAGAACTCCCCTTCCTCGGAGATCCTCACACTGCCCTTCAGATCAATATGTGTGTGTGTGTGTGTGTGTAGGTAGGTAGGTAAGTAGGTAATTCAGCAGACAGATATTCCTAGGTAAGAGTGTAATTCTTCAAGAGCAAGGAATGTATCTTGTATCTCTTTGGTTCCTGTTATATCTCTATGCCTCCTCCACTTTCCCATCTACAGAGTGGGGCAGAAGTAGGTTTACAGTTGTTCGTGTGGAAAATAATGTGATAATTGATAAATGACGACACAAGAGTGAACTGTTTCACGTGCTCGCAGCTGTGAGCCTCCTTTTGCTCACCCTGCATAAACCTAGTGCGTAGTAGATACACAATAAATACTGAAGCTCACCTAGTTAAAGATTATGCTTATTAAATTTTAGGAGGTAAAATTTGTGAATAAATTCAGTAAAAAGAATTTTATGAGGATAATATTTACAGAGGGATGATGGGGAACAAAGTCTCTTTTTTAGAACCTTATATCTTCATTCAAATTAAATATCAAATGAATGAAGTTTGCTTTTCTATTTTTCTCTGCCCAAATCCCCATTATTTGTAACAGTCCTGTCTGCAGTTTGTGGGCCATAAGGTTCTAAAGCTGTGTGCTTTTAAAGAAAATCAGTTCTGATTTGAAAACAGGTTTTTTAATTATTCAGTCACAAAAATACCCAGCATACACTGTCTACTCCCCAATCTTCGCACACTTACTGGAATCAGAAAACAGAGAAAGGAAAAAGAGCGGGGGGTGGGGGGGGGAGAGAAAGAGAGAGAGAGGAAGGGAGGAAGGAAAGAAGGGAGGGAAAGAAAAAAAATCTGCCTGCAGGAAATATTCTCAACTTTTTCTCATCAACTTTTTCCCTGCCTCAGACACAAATTCGTAGGGAATGCAACTACCATGAAGAGAAAGACCAATTTCTCTTCCACTCGCTGAGTTGTCTTCGAAATCCTTTGGTTTCAGATTTAAAATTCTTTATTTCACACCTCTAATAGCCCATCTAAACAATGTCTAGGATACTACCAAAAAAAAAACCCTCTTCAAAAACAAAGTAGTAACTTTGCCTCGAAGAAAAGAGAGAACGGCACAAATTTATCCTCCCCTTCCGGTGCTGGCTGCCTCTTTCCCCACGGTGCTGCAGCGCGTCTTTGCCCCACGCAACAGGTCAAACCAGGGCGGCTGGCAGAAAACCCACGACTCTCCGACACCTGGATTAGGTGTAGGTCACTGTGTTGACCCTGGGGGGTGAAATCACCTGCTGTTTGTGGGCCCCAGGACCAGCCTCCAGGCTGTGGTTTGACAGAGGGCAAGAGAAGGTAAAGGGGCCAAGGAGGAAGTTCAGTCACAGAGGAAGACATGCATTTCAGGAAAGAAGGAAACTAGTAATTTAGTGCGTGGGTCACGTGTCATCTTAGAGTCGACCTGCACAAGAAGCTCATCCGCTGTGGACGGAAGTCCCAGTGCACATTTGCACAACACGTTCCATGGAACGGTCGAGCCTGGGCCGAGCCTGGTTCCGATCCAGCCCGGGGGCAGTTGGTCAGTCTCCAGTGTAAACCTCCTCGGGATTAACCACTTGTTCCAGTGGAGAGCGCTCGGTAATTAGCACCAGCTCTGCTCCACACGGCTTTGCACAGCCTGCCTGCGGGCGAGGACCCCAGAAGTTTCCTTTTCCATGACCTGTTCAGATGGGAGAGAGAAAGCTGGCGCTGCAGTGTTGGACATGAGCTGTCCCCACATACAGGTGTGTCCCCTTGCTCAGACGTGGGCTTGTGAGTGGCGCGTGGCCTTTACAGGGCAAAAGCTTGTCTGGACAGCTGAGGAGGGGTGGGTGGGTGTGTGGCTGCAACAGTGGGAGCTGTGGCCTTCATGCCTGAGGACCAGGGCTGGGCACGGGGCAGTGCGACGGGGACTGGGCGAGGGCTTAGGTGTCAGCCAGCTCCACTTGCCCAGGCTTGGGAAGCGGAAGAATACCCACTGTTGGCGTGGAATGACCTGTGTTCTTTATAAGAAGAAGGTTTCTGTGGATTTTTCCCGAGTGACAGAAAGTTTCCTCCTCTGCTCTCTCTTAGAGCAGGCAGCCTTGGACCAGGAGTTTTCCTCACCCAATTCCTTCTCTATGTTTATTTCTGAAAGCCTTTCCTTAAAAAACAAAACTAAGTAACAGAAGAAAATAACTTCAAAAATGACATTTTTGAAAATCTACATTTCTCCTTTTTCGTGTGCAGCTCCAAAACTGCTTTCTCTCTGTCCCTGAATTTTCTCCTGTGTCGGGTCACCAGTCTCATTGGGTTAACTTGGCTGCACTGCTCTAATCGTCTTTTGGATAAATGAATATGGAACTCAGCTTAAGGTTACCCGTGACCCTTAAATACAGTGATATTGCTTGTCCATGACTCCACATTTTATGTTCTACGAGCAAGCTCGCCCTGGTATTCCGTTCTGTGAAACCAGAATAACCACCAACCCTACGATTAAACATCTTGATGAATTCGTTACGTGTTCCAAACTCTTCACACAGTGCGGTGGACTACCCGTTTGTGCCTCCCCCTCCCCCAGCCTACGTTGTACCTTGAAGTCCTAGTCCCTCATGGGATGGTATCAGGAGGGGGGCCTCTGGAGGAAACTGGATTTAGATGAAGTCATAGGAGTGGAGACCCCATGTCGGGATTATGGCCTCGTATGAAGAGGAAGATGCACCACAACTTCCTCTTTCCTCATTCACTTGAAGAAGAAGTGGTGGTATTACTAGGGAGACCCAAGTTAGGGGGATCCCCCTCCTCGGTTCTTGTCTTGCTCATGAGAGATTGAATTCAGGCAAGAGACAACATGTGTGGTGGGGATGAGAGAGCAAGTTTACTTATGAAGCAGGCACCCAGCTAGTCTGTGTGCCCCACTTCGGGGACTTTAGGGGGTTTATGCTTATAGCCAACTTCTAGGTCCCCCTCCTCCCTCCCTCCCCAGACCTAGGGATTAATACACAGTTTCAAAGGCTTCCTCTTCCAGACGGTGGAACGACACATACACAGTTTCAAGGGATCCTCTCTTCCCACACTATCACAGTTGTTCTTGTGATTTTTGGAACGCCTGGCAATCTTATCTGACCAGGCTCAGGACTGCTGAATGAATGAGTGAGACACGTCCCCCTCCCCCTCTCTCTGCCTGGGGTTGCTGTCCATCCTGCCTAACAAAGGGAGTGCGTATGAGAAGGCGGCCGCCCACGAACCAAGAGAAGAAGCCTTAGGATGAAGCCTGGCCCGACAGCACCCTGGCCCGGGGCTTCTCAGCCCCCGGAACTGTGAGGAATGAGTTTCTGTTGTCTCGGCCACCCTGTCTAAGCTGTTGGTGAAGGCAGCGTGAACCGAGACGCCCACCTAGACATCACAGCCATGTCCATCTGTCCCCCTGATTTTAAGGCCAAATTCCAAGAGTCGGAGAGTTCCGCAATTTGTTGAGCTTTCCATAGAAATCCTGCTGTAAAAACAGCTCAGAAACTAAAACAATATAAAACAGCCTCTGGAGAGATTGCTACAGTTTTCCTACCCCTCCCATCACCTATGCCAGTTCAGCCTCCTAAAGGAATTTTATGAAAACTGGTGAGGAAATGCTGAATAATTAATGCTCAAATGGGAAAGATGATGTGTAAAAGCCAAAAACTCTTGCTGCTTGCCTCTGTTCCTAGCTCTATATCCTTTTCACAGCTGCACAGACACGCAATATGCAATAAAGAAGTCCCTTTAAAAAATAAAATGTAATTAGAGAAGAGTGTATCTTAAGTGGGCTGGAGTTAAGCCCACTTGCTTGCGACACACCCAGCCAACCTCCTCAAGAAGCACCTAGTAGACGTCCGTCTGTCCTAACCTGCCCCCTAGGAGGAAGCCTCTCTGCAAACCCCTGATGGCAGACTGTCCGTTTGCTGGAGTTTCCCAGCATTAAGCACCGCCCCGTGGCACTTTATTATCTTCTATCATCTCGCAAATTCTCGGGAGCCTGGGCCACTTCCTCCACCCTCTCCACTTAGGCTTCTAACAGACTTTGCCTGCGAACGGTTGCTTGATCCACAAGTGAGGTTGGCAGCCTTCTTGTGTCAGTGAGTAATGTTTTTCTTTCCTTCTGATAGGCATGGAATCCTTGTTGCGCCCGGCAGTTTTCTTTCCATCTTCCCACACACACAATAGAGCCCACACCCCGCAAAATCCCCTTCGCTGAACCAGAGGCCGGGAAGAGCTCCCCGTGCCACGTGAGCCGGGCGCATGCAGCCTTTGGCTCGGGTCTGCTGCAGACTGCCCCGTGTTGTGAAAACACACCAGCTGCCCCCTCGGACCCTAAGCGTGTTGCCAGCTGGAGCAGCCTTCCTCTGAAACTGGGAAAGCTCTGAGGGACCTGTTGCCACAGTAACCAGCCAGCTCCTGACTCAAGTGCCTTTTGAGACTGGCTGAGGTGGAAATGTCCCCAGAAACAGCTCTGAACCGTGACCCATGTCATAAGCACGTGTGCAGCTGGAACTGGTTGGACGCTGGAGTGAAAGGTTCTCTTTACCATCATGGGGGGGAGTCTGGGCTCAAAACAAGGTGGCAACTTCCCGCCTAGTAGACATATTCTCCGGCCTCCAGCCCGACCCTGGTGGAAGGTCCCCCTCCCTCTGCTTTTTGTCACACTCCATGTTGTTTCTAATGCTAAGCTCCACTGCCAAGGAGCAATACCATCCAAGGATTTGAATTATCTTCCTGCTGGTGGGGAGGGTCTCTGCCACCGGTATTTGAGGAGGGAAGGCAGGGCGGAAGGGCAGCAGAAAGCCAGCTTTGTGGAGATTGGTTGATAGTTAAGGGCGGTGATTGATTGTGTCAGCTCACAGGAACCTAAATGGGTGCAGGTTTGGGTCCTAGAGGAAACACTCCTTGACCCAGGGGGTCGGGGGATGAGGAGAACCCAGGAGACCCAGCGAGATGGTACCCACTTCCCTCTGCAGGCCTATAAAGGCAGTGAAGGAGCCATTTCGAAGATGAGTTTTTAAAAAATCACCTGACATTGCTTGGAATTGTCACAGGGACATGCTATGGGGCCGGGACACATTTCCACTCACCCCAAACTCCTCCAGAAGGGAAGCGACAAAGGGGGGCAGAACCCCTGGGCCCGGGCATCTGAAGAGCTGGCTTCCAGTGCTGGGTCACGGTGATCTTGACTTCGGTCTCTTCCCTCCCACACAAGAGAGGTTGGACGGATGACAGATAAGGCCCCGCCCAGCTCTGTAACGTCAGAGAGTGAAGACTGTCTTCACACTCTTGGCCGGTTTCTAGAACAGCGACGACGTTCTCTAAACGTTTGCCCTGGAAGTGAATGAATGGTCAGATTTCATCCGGACTCAGATCTCAGCAGCAGTTTTTCCCACCTCATCCGGGCCTTGGTTTGAAGAAGGGAGAAAGGAAGCATCATGAGCACGAAGAAGGAGGGAAATAAGCTTTGAGATGCTCATTCCGAGAGGAATGGCTTGACTTTCTCTGGATAAAAAACGTCTAACCTACATTTTTCCTCTTCAAGCCTGCCAAAGTCAAACTGGTGAAGGATACCATGCAGATCTGAAGGATAAGCCACCCCCCCAACTTTTCATGGAGTCTGAAGCCCTAGTCTGCTCCAGGTGGCCTTTCTCAGGGGACAGCAGCATTGATGATCAAAGTGTGCGCTTTCGTTTTCCACTTCCCGAAATCTTTCTCATCAACCCTCGCATTGCAACCTTCATCAACCTCTGAGAAAGGCAGTATTTCACAACTGTACAGGACTTCCTAAATTACACGGTATTTCATAGCCAATATCCTATTTAGAGCTAGGGAATCCGTCTTTGAGGTAATTCGGGAATGTATTAGTATCCTGGTTTTACTGAAGAAGAAACTGAAATGCAGAGAGCTTGTCTCTTGCCCAAGATCACTCGCCCCTGTTCTTCAAGGGGCAGCAGCCCAGGGGTTAAGAAATTGGCTCTGCCAACAGACAACCACGTGGGAATCCGAGCTCGGCCAAGGGATCAGCTCTGTGTCCTTGGTTGAGTGATTTGCAGCCTCTGTGCCTTCGTTTCCTCCCCCATCAAAACGGGAGCAATACTGGCACTCTTCTCATAGAGACTGACGGGGGAAGGGGCTGCTGTGTTTAGGATGCTTAGAACAACTTCCAGCCCACAACGCATAGTGAGTGTTACCCTTGGCAGAGCCGAGACTGCAACCCGGGTCTTGCGACTTCTGGCTGCGTGACATTCCTGCTGCCACGCGCCCATAGTATCCTTAATATACAGGCGAGGCCCAGAAGCCTTCAATGTTTAAATGAAAAGCTCCCCCAAAGCCTTTCCATTCACTGGGTCTAGAACCAAGCTCTCCTGGAACTCTAGTTCGTCCTTTCGCCGCTCAACTCAACCCTCTTTTAAGTTTTTAAAATTTATACACCAAGAACTCTTTTAGTACTACTGACACCCTGAAGACAGACTCGCCCCCTCTCCTGGGGAACGGGTCTTCTCCCCTCGGTCCTGAGAGAGGAACGGCCTGAGGGTGACTCGCTGATGTGGGTGCAGGGCTCTGCTCCTGCTGTCTGCCCCCCGGAACGGCCTCTCTTCCCCTCCTTCCCACTGCATCGCCATCGGCTCCCCGGGCCAGCGCCGGGCCAGCTGTTCACAGGCCTGGTATTTCGTGCTGTGTGTGGGACTGTGCCCTGCACGGCACACAGTGCGTGCCTGGGAAATGGCAGGTGTGCACATGGTCTGGGTGCACGCACTGATGGTCTGACGGCAGGCTCCCCAAGGGGTTGACACCTGTCCCTGTTTCTTTCTTAGTTGCAAGTTCAGAACGATCACAGAACGTGCCCAGGCAGCACTGGCCACCTCAGTGTTGTGCCCTGAACAAGGGTAGAAGTTTCTGGAGTTGTCTGTGGGGCAGGAGCAGGGCTGCCCAAAGCCTCAGAGCCCGGCCCATACCCCTGACTGCATGTCCTGCACACAGAAAACCCAGGCCTGGCCAGGCTGGTCCTCGGGCTTGCACAGCCTCATCGTGTGCCCGAACCAGGCATGACCTTGTTCTGCAGCTCAAAACAAGTGGAAGTCGTCCACCAGGGTCCCTTGGCACCGAAGTCCCGTGACAGAAGGGGCTTCGTGCAAAGGGCAGCTCAAATCCGGAGCATTAAAATAACCCGAATGGTGTCGTTTTCTGACGAAATGCCTTTCCCTGTCGGGTTTGTGATTTTTGAGCCTGAGAATGTCCCTCGCAGCTCAGGTTTCCCTGCTGTCACACTGGTCTCGGCCTGGAATGTGAGCACTGGCCACCGAGGTCTGATGGCACTATGTCACTGTCCCCAAATGGAGAGACATTAGCTCATAGATGGTGGCAGCAGGCGGACGCCAGGGAGCTGCTGGCAGGCACGGCCCCGAACCCGCCCGGGGAGGATTACGCATCCACGGCGCTCCGTGTGCCGGTGGTCCCCACACTCCAGTCTGGTCCCTGGTACACGCGGTCTTGTGCGTCTTCACACCAGCAGTGGACACGGGCCAACACAGGCCGAGACGGGGACAGGCTCATTTCTTAACAAGTCACCGCGGTTTGCAGAAAGGCGATCGCAGATGGAGAGGCTTGGTCAGAAACCAGCCTGCAGGATTCCCGTGATGAAAGACAAGTCACTCAAGGCGATGCTCAGCCGCCATCCTCCCTTAGCTGTGTCCCTGGGGGGCGGGCAGATGGGGCCGGTGACCCATGAGGTAACCATCCCTTTTAGCACTTGGGGAGGGTGAGGCCCGCAAAGGAGACCACTGACCTTCCCAGGGAGGGATAAGGGCATCAGAGCCCGAACCGTTTTCATTGTGACACAGCATTGGTGATGAAGAGAAGCGCCTTCTCGCCCAGCCTTAGACGGAGGGAGGAGCATGCCTGTCCTTGCAGCCTGGCTGCCCTGTTTGCTCCACTGTTTTCTGTTGCTCTGCTGGGGCTGCTTTTGTTACATCCAAGCCCTTTTCCATGCCTGCGCACAGCTACCTCCTCCCACTGCCCGCTCCTTCCTCCACTGAAGAGCTTCCCCCTCCCAGTTTGCCTTCTCTTCAAGGTCGGGGTTTGATTCCTCTCACTGGGTGAAGCCGCTGTCATCCAAAACTGTACATTTGAACCTGGCACCACGTCCCCACCCCCGCCTTACCGTCACACTTAGGAATCCACGTGCGTTCTGCCAAGGGTCCTTCAGCACAGAGACACAGACTGTAGCTTATCTCTTGGTACCCCCAGTGCCTAGCAACGTGTCCCCAAATGGTTCTGCCTGCCCGAGGGACTAGCTCTCTGATGAGGGCCCACCGTGCTGAGCACCGAACCTTAAGGCGGATGCAGTGATGCAGCTTCATTCCCGGACTCATGGCCTCCAGCGCACGGAGCGAGCTTCCTCCGGCCTTCGCACTTGCTCCCAGCTCTGCTGGGCAGCTCACTGCCTGGCTCCGTGGCCCCTGCCCGAAGGCTGGCTTCTCGGAGAAGACGTTCCCGACCGCCCACTCGGTCTAAAGGGCGCTCCTCACCCCGCGGCCCCTCCCCTGCTCTCTTTTCCTTTGTAGCTCGTGGGACTCGCGCCGTTGCCTTCCTTCTGTCTCGCTGCACTATCGTGCATGGCATGATGTACCTTTACATTTCTATTGCGTTTGTTTATGGAGTCGGGCTCGCAGACTGTGAGCTCCACCAGGGCCAGGCCTCGCTTCATTTGGGGTGTCCCTGGTGTCCGCATGGAGTCAGGAGTGTTGTAGCTCGCTTCCTGCTTGCTGAGTGGATGGATGGGAAAGTGAATGAACAAGTAAACATTTCTCTCTAAACTAAGAACTGCAATGTGTGACAATGTGACATGCAGTCACCCTTGGGATGATACACGGCTTCCTTTCAAAGAGCCAAAGGGCAGTAGAACTATAAAGGTCCCTGAAAGGTCACCTCCCTCCCCACAGCAGTGTGAAGAAGGAACCTGAGTCCCAGAGAGGGAAAGTGAATGGGATGAACCTTCAGAAAGTCAGCATCTTTGACTTCTGATAGTGAACTCCTCCTAGAACAAGGTCTGATGTGACAATTCATCTGACCCAGTTCTGAGCTCTCAGTTTTCTCCTGGTTTTGCATTAGAGATGATTTTTTTTTTTTTTTGGACTCAAAAGGAAAAACAAGAGAACGAGGACCATAGCATAACACTTCACCCCTCCCCATGCCTCCAACTATTCTGCAAAGCATTCCTGAAGAGGAATCACCTATACTGAGTCCCTTCAGGAGCCTAGACGTGCACAGATATTGGCAAATTGTTTCCTTATTCTTCCCACCGACTGTGAGTTAGGGGGAAGCTGGGGGTGGGGGGTGGGGGGTGCTGTCTGCCTTTGGAATAAGGAGGCAATCCTCCACGTGAATGCCTGGAGCTAAGCTGCAGCCGGACTCCCGGGCTTCATTGCCTGCCCCTCCTCCTGCCGGGCGCAGCTCCGAGATGCTGACGGTGGCCACTGACATGGACTGGACCCCGTCAGTGCCACTGGTGAGTGGCTGCCTGTGCTGTGGGGGTGGCGTTCACCAGAATCAGCCATTCTAGATGTTCTTTTTTTTTTTTTTTAAATTCTCCAGAGGGTTCAGAGAAAGTCCCACCCACCCTCAGTGGCGACCCCTCCCTCGCTCTCTCCCTGGTAAGATTGTGTTTGACAGCAATGAAAACCAACAGTTCGGTAGCAATAATTTCTTGGCAGGATCCGTTGGCAGGAGATTCGTCCCAAATCGAAATAAGCCCTTCAGGGACGTGCACTTCAAGCTGGGCTGGCACCGCGGTTCTCACACGGCTGATAGAGGAGGCGCAGAGGAGCCCCTGGGGGCTGTCGATGCGTGGCGGTCAGGAACGCGGCGGAGCCGAGTGAACTTTCGGGGGCCACGCGTATGACTAACTGGCCCAGGTGCGGGAAACCGGCAGTGCCACGGAACCCCTTCTGGGGAAGGGTTTTCACAGCACTCCTTCCTGAGGTTGTTCAAAGGCCTTGTTGGTGACGAGGTCCTGGAGGAGGGGCGTGAGGGTTGGAATAGAATCCTCTTCCTTTCCCTCCACTCCTTTTCTCTACCCACTTCCTGCCCATCCTTCTCCACGTTCTGTCCTCGCCGCTGCCCCCTGTTTTCACTGCTCTCCGAGCCACTCAGAGGAGCTATCTGGATATTCTGTCCTGGGGGGCACGCCATGTCATCTAAGCCTGCAAATTATTGCATCATACACCTCTGATCGTCTGCATCCGGCGCTGTTTTAAGACCTTGCTGTCTCCTCTTGGTTTCAGGGCACTAGGCTCCAGAAGGATTCCAACATCAAAGGAGGAGATGGCCTGGGGGCCCTCGTCGCTTGCTGTGACCTGGAAATAACCAAGTCGCTTTCGCGCCGCATCTTCTCAAAGTCCACAAGGGGGCGCCCAAGACCTCCCGAGTCAGGGCACAACCGGTGGCAACGCGGCCAGCAGGTGGCGGTGTTGCCTTACCCAGAGAGCGGCTCCAGCTGGGGGCACGCTGTGAACTTGGTCTTGGGGGCCAGAGAGCGCCTCTGCGCGCAGGGGGTGATCCATGCAGGACACTCTGCGCTGCCCCAGCAAACGCCACACCTCCCCCGGAAGCAGGCCCAGACCCCAGCGAGCCGGATTCAATGCAAAAGCTATAGATGAGGAACGGGAATTCGTGGGTTCCGGTTGCACTGCCACTTTGCTGGAGACCTTGAAGGAAATAGTTTATTTTCTCTCCCCGGCAGTTTCTTCTACCTTCGATGTGTTCAACCAACTAAATTGCGAGCACCTTCTGAAGGGCCAGGTGGGTTTAGGCTTCAGCAATTTAAAAGGACAAAGTCCTTGCCCGCAGGGTGGTGAGGGGTGGGAGTGGACACAGAGAGTCAGTGTGAGGAGGAAGTGAGCGCTGGAAGGAGACTGCCCCAGCCAGGGGGTGCAGGGTGGGGTGGGGTGTGAAGGCTTCCCGGTGACCCTAGACAGAGCTCAGCATGAGCCGGAGTCTCGCTGGTGAGGAAGGCCGAGAAGGGCAACGCGGGCAGAGGGACAGCTAGAGCAATGGCAGCGAGGCAAGAAAGAGCAGGTGGGTGGCCGCTGTCACCTGAGGGTGGTAAGAAAGGACCCAATGGGGACGCGTGCGGGCCTGATGGTGGGGCTGAGGGACCACAACATCCTCTCCAGGCTTCTCGGTCAGCGTGCGCTGAGAAAGGGGGATTGCAGAGAGCACCGGTGTCACAGATAGGTGTACTTCTGTGTCGGTGCACAAATCTGCACTCATTTGGAGATGAAAAGTAACCTACCCAAGGGTGAGGGAGAACTGGGGGAGACACAGGGATGACGTCCACCTGGGCTGGGTCTCCTGGACCTGGAGCCCCCGTAGGCTCTGTCCCCTCTCTGACCGAGAGGGCAGACAATGTCCCTGACCGAGACACACAATGAACTCAGTAGGCCATGGACTGGCCAAGGTCAAAAATTGAAGAACAGCCATGTAGTTATTTAGCGAGATAAATATGCACATTATTTATGCAGGAGGGTAAGTGACAAACTTATAAAGGCACCTATTGTCATTTATGGGAAAGACAAAGGCACACGCCCTGGGTTTGCAGATGAGGAACAGAGACTCGGGTCACAGGGTCACAGAGTTCAGAAGTGGTGGCACTGGCTCTCCGTCCCCACTGACCTCCCCCCTCCCCAGGCCGCTTTGCCCTGGACCCTGTGGAATTGAGCTCCCAGCTGGGGAGGGCACATCCCGGACCCCTGGTACCTAGCGCCTTCACCCACTCTGCGCCTTGAGGGTGCCTAACCTGGGGGCTGACGTCTCACACAGAACGCTATTCAGAGACACCAACCCCTGGTTTCCGTTTTCACTTTAAAACACCCTGTCCCCCCAGTGTGAGTCACCCACGCCAACCGAACAGCACATAGTGCACGAGGGAGACCGGAGGAACGTGGAAGTGCGCCACCCGGACACTGCGGCCCGCGCAGAAACGTGGAGGTGCGCCGTCCCGGCACCGCGGCCCATGCAGGAATGTGGAAGTGCGCCATCCGGGCACCGCGGCCCACGCAGGAACGTGGAAGTGCGCCGTCCCGGCACCGCGGCCCACGCAGGAATGTGGAAGTGCGCCACCCGGACACTGCGGCCCGCGCAGGAACGTGGAAGTGCGCCGTCCCGGCACCGCGGCCCGCGCAGGAACGTGGAAGTGCGCCATCCGGGCACCGCGGCCCACGCAGGAACGTGGAAGTGCACCGTCCGGGGCCCCGTGGACCAGTCGTTGGGCCCGGACCAGGCTGTGTTGCATCCGGGACAGCACTGCAGGGAGGGCTGTCCTTAAGTATCTGTGACTTGGTGTCCCCTTAGTTAAAATGGCATCTTTCCCAGACACTTGGTCTTCGAACAGAAAACAGCCTGAAATTTTATTTTGTACAGTTTCTGCTACAGAGACCCCTTGCGAGCAGACTGAAGTTCACGGAGAGGATGTTTTCCATCAACTCAGCGCAGGGCAGCGTGGCGTCCCCAGAAGGAACGCGGCCCGCAGGGCTGGCAAAGGCAGATAAAGCCGGAGCCGCCGGAGGACTATGATGGGGTCGGGCTATAAGAAACTAATGAATGCGGCGAAATGGTCCCCAGAAAAACATGCAGATGAGCATCCGGTTGAAGAAGTATCTTCGAGGGGAGCGCGTAAAGAAACCTTCTCTCTGCGGCTTACAGCCTGTGGATGAAGGTGCGGAGCCCGGCGGAGGGGAGGCGCTGGCCCCACACGGGACGGGTCACGTCCATTTGGGTTCCCAGCGTGTCAGTCCTGGTTCCCGCGCTCCGTGTGAGTAACTCCTTCACGCCTCCAAACAGGGCGCGGAGTCCGAGGAGCCCCCTGACAGGCGGGGAAGGCAAAGCAAGGAGAGGTTGGGGGACTTGCCGGCTCATCCGTTTAGGAAGGGGCAGCGCTGGGGTCGAACGCAGCGGTCGCCTGCCACCCCGTCCTCGCATCCCTGTTGCTGTTTTGCCAGCAGCAGGAACCAGTGCGAGTGGCAGAACCAGGACCGCCATCCCTGTGGCTCCGCTCCCAGGTCCCATGTCTGCCACCATTCCACTCCTTCCTCAGATCAGCCCGGAGGTTCTCCCCTGAAGTTCTCTCAGAACGTGCTGGTCCTTCTGCCCAGAATGTTCTCCATCTCCCGGAGCCTGCTCCCTCCATCCCTTTCCTGACCCCCCACATGAAATAGCAACCCCTGCCCTGGCCGGTGGCTCAGTTGGTTGGAGCATCATCCCATGCACCAAAAGGTCGCGGGTTTGATTCCCAGTCAGGACAAGTCCCTAGGCTGCAGTTTCGGTCCCTGGTTGGGGCACGTAGGGGAGGCAACCCATAGATGCTTCCCTTTCCCATCACTGTTTCTTTCTCTCTCTTCCTCCTTCCTCTCTCTCTAAAATTAATAGAAACATATCCTCAGGTAAGGATTAAAAAAGCACCCGCCCCCCGACCCCCGCCCTCTGCAGCCCGAGCCTGTCCGACGTTCCGCATTTGGTCTACCCACAGATACAGCCGTGGACGTCTGCAACTGCGCATGTGCTCGTCCGCACTGCCGCCCAAGGTCTGCGGCTGAAACGCAAGCTCCCTGGAGGCAGCGCCTTGCTTTCTGCAGCGACACATCCCCAGGACCTGGCATATTAAAGCAGTGAGTAAACATTTGATGAAAACGTGAATGAATAAATAAACAAATGGGCGCAGGGTGAATAAATCCCCGGGCCTGACAAAGACCCCAGGTGCTCTGTGCCGAACCTGGAACCCTGTCCTCGGCTGCTTGTTACTGAGATGCTACCCAACCGTCCAGGCTGGTCCAGACCCTGCCTCCTCCTCCTCCGGCAAACCTAACCCTTCCCGCCACCTGAGTCACTGGCAACACCCAGTCCTCGCGTTTTAATATCGCGTTTCTCAGACGCTTGCATGGAACAGTAGGTACTTCTGAAAGGGAGAACATAATACATCAATTATCAGTCTTTAACACTTGTGAATATACTGAAGTCATACACACGTATCTGTTACTTATAGTAACAGATGCACACGGAACTGGAGCTAGCGTGGCCGGAGCTCTTGGAGCATGCCGGACATAGTGCTAGGTACTTTACACATCGCACTAATTGCCAAAGACTTCCAGCTCTCTGCCTTCCTGGTACCTGCGGGAATTGTGCTTCCCAGGCCTGTGTGGTGGGTGGCACCATGTGACTGGTTCCAGCCAATCAGACGTGCCTGGCCCTGTTACTCATTGAAAGTGCTAATGAGAGACTCTTCGGAGTGTGCTTTCCCTTTGGCTCAGCCAACTGGCAACCTTGCAGCCTGGGAGGTAGCGGCTGCTTCGCCAGCCCCTGCTCCTGAGCGGCTGTGACGGATGAGGATCCCGATGTCCCCAGTCTCTGCACCGCACGCTTTCGATGTCGTCTGTGCTGCCACTCCTTTGTGAGAAAGAACAGCCTCTGGGTTATTAAACAAGTTTCCCACGGTTATACAGCTAGTAACTGACAGCTAGGAGGAGAACCCACATGTGTTTGATGTTAAACCTGTAACTTAAACCCACAGTCTCCCCAAATCTTCATTGAATAAATAAGAAATAGGAAAAGGGGGATACCAGCTGTTTCCTGGAAAACAGAAGCTTTGCCAGGGCTCCTGGGAACATGGCTGTTAAAACTAGTGGTGTGAAAGAGGAAGCTCCATCGACAATATTCTCCCTGTTTATGTTGTTACTCACTGAGGAGTCCGAATCCTTGGTCTTCAGCTCGATTCCCTCCCATTGTAGCCTCATCAGGGAGTCAACAAATGCACAGCGAGTCTTGGGTGCCCCAGGCGCTGCACCCCAGGCCCCTGATGGATCCAGCACTCATACTCCTGCGGCAAGGACCTGCGGCTGCCCAGTGATGGGTCCCACTCTCCTGTGCCTCCCGCAGGCAGCGGTCGCTGCTGCTGAGGATGACTAGTCAGCTGTTGCTGCAGAGGCACTGAAGGTCAGACCTCAGCCTCTCCCTGCACTCTATGTCCTTTGGCACAACTTTGGAAACTTCTCTCTGGTTCCATTCCTCATCTGCCCAGAGCTCTACTAGTTCACGCCGTTTCCCAGGGGAAGAGATGAGAAAGTGCACCTGAGCATATGCATCAGAGAGAGGTGTGTTGGCCTCTCTCTGGGGTGCTGGGACCAAAGAGACCATTTCCACTCTCCCTTTTAGCTTCTGAAAGAGGGAGGGTGTGAATGCATGTCCACCAACACTGAGATTCATTAAGGGGGGGCGGGAGATACCAAACCTACTGTGACCACACTGATGGCTCTGAAAATAAGGTGCTGGGCTGCAGGTACCGGCACATCCCCGCCGTGCAATACCAGCGAGTGCGGAGAAGCACTGGGCGGCTCCTGAAGAAGCCCACTCGCTGCGCTGCTGCTGTTATGACTAGTTCACTGTGAGGTATTCATCTTCCTTTTGAGATTCGAAATGGGTGTGTTTCATCCCCTGTTGTTAGGTTAGTCCTCGCACCCCTGTTTCCGGGGCCCAGGAACAGCATTCTCGGGGTCAGCCGGCTGCTCTGCTGCTGCTTCAGAAAAAAGAATTTAGAAGGAGTTTCATGCTAGAGAAAGAGAGGGAGACTGGGGAGGAGGAGGAGGAAGTTAGAAGGAGGGGGGAGCAGAGAGAAGGGAAGAGAAGACAAAGGTAACAACACATCTTAATTCTCTATTTCGGCTTAAGGACTTCATTGGTTAGAAGAGCAAAGGAGGTGTATTTTGTATGAGAAAGTGGATATTGAAGTTCTCACTATAAATATCTTATAGTAGGTGAAATTGTTTTATTTTTTTACTCCTCACCATAGGATTTATTTACTGATTTTTTTTGGCTGGGGGAGAGAGAAACATCAATCAGTTTACCCCACTCAACACCCCCCACACATATGCCCTATCAGGATCAAATCCCCAACCTAGGTTTGCACCCTGACCAGGGGTTGAATCCACATTCTTTTGGTGTGTGGGATGACTTTCCAACCAACTGAGCCACCCGGCCAGGGCACAAGTGAATTTCTTGGTAGCCTAGAAAAAAAGGCACCCTAAAAGGCAGAAGAACATTGACTACACAGAATAGGTCATTATTATAAAAATGGCTCTAAGTTCCTAACCATCTCATGCATGACATCCATTCCCCTCCCTCGAGGTCCCTCAGCGCCTTCTGGGCTTCGGCAGTGCAAGTCTCACATGCCCGGAAACCCCTCAGTTCCAGGCCAACCGGGAGGGCTGGTCACCCTACCTCTGCCTAACAAACCCCCCTTGAAAGTGTCAAAATGCTCCCTCAAAACAACCTCCAGGAAACCACCCATAATCCCTCAGGAAGAACACGCTCTTGTCTCTGTGCTGCCATGGTTTCTTTCACATAATTTAACAACAGCACTTAACGGCGTGGGCTGGGAGTATTTGTTTACCACTAAGGTGCTTCTCTCTGATACAGTCCAAACCACTTAAAGGCAGGACTCTTCCGCTCACTGAATATTGAGTGCCCAAGTAAACAAATGTTTGCTGATTATATGAATGAATAAGCAGAGCAACAAAGCAACTTTGAGAAAACTTTGTTTCATTCACTGTCAAACACAGAAAGTTCTTGCGATACCTTCGCTTGTACCAAACTACACGGAGGTGATAAAAACTCTGAAGTCTCTATCCCATGGGGACAAAACAAGAATGCTTGCAAGACGGGAGTCTCCTGTACAAAATCTTACCCCCTGCTAACATGATACTTAAAGTTTCTGCCACTAAAAATTGATTCCTTCAGATAAAAACAGATTTCTCCTCTCACTTAGAACCGGCCCAGACTGTTGTATAAAATCTTATTTTGCATGCATCCAAATGAGTAGCCTAATAATTCCTAACAAGCTCCTCAGCATTGAGGTCCTGCTGATTACATGAACCTGACAACCTAGGAATGACTGTGCTTCTAGAGGGTAAATGCCCCAATTATGAGGATTAAAAGGTTCTTGGGGCAATCTCTGCATACGTGGCTTGGTCCCAGAAGAACTCAAATAGAAGGTTGGTTGTTATTTGCTTACAGTTGGAAGGCCTGGGTCCTCATGAGGACTAAGTTGATGAGAGTTCTTGCTCTGCTGGACAGTGTTGAGAACCACCCTGCCTGGTTTTAGAAGCTGTAACCCCTCCCCACTCCCCACAGCTAAGGCTGAGTAAAACACCTTGGCATCCTAAGCCACTAAGGAGACAAAGCTTATCTCCCTGGCAGGGGTGCCACCTCTGCCCCCTTTTGCTTCACCCTGCTTGGACCCGGGTGATGACTGGTTAGCCAATGATGGGTAAGATTCCGCAAGGGTGGAACAACCTAAGACAGGCACTGTCACTAAGGGGACCCCAGGGAAGGACTTGGAGGGCTATAGAAAAAGGGGGAGATGGACCCTCGCCCCTCAGCTTTGACATAGCCTGAGTCCTCATTCTGTCTGCAAGAAGTCTCCTAATCTCTTGGCTGCTTTACTTCCCCTGCCTGACTTAAGTCTGAAACAATGACAGAGGGTGGTGCAGTCCTGTGCTGGAAAGGGCGGGTTCCCGGGGGCCATCAGACCTAAGAAAGAATGCATAAAATCCTGTGAAACCTGCTTTGCTAATAATCTCAATTTAAATGATAAGGGTCCAAGCATGAAATGAGTTTGTTCCCCAAAACTCATTTTATGGCCCTTTAGCTATCTGACCCTGACTCAAAATAAGCCCTCAGAGTTCTTTGAATGTTATCTATTGTTTGACCATTACTGCCTGACAATGATTGATGAGATTTACGTATATGCCCTGTATTCTCATGTAAATTAAACCCAATAAAAGCCCATTGAGGAACAGGTTCCTGATCCTTCTCCTTTGAGAGATCAGCCACCTTTCCTCCCCAAGCAGATCATGTCTTGGTAGACTTATTCTCATCCATAACACCAAGGACACTGCGGGCTGGAGTCTACATCAGGACAGAAACCAAATTACCTTCACCTGTATCTCTGGGAACTAAATGGGTTTCCAAGGGTGGTCCTAAATCGTTCTGTGAGAAGTGTGTTCCTTTGTGAGAGTCAGTGGAGGGCGGAGGGAAGGGAGCCACAATGGGCACCTTTATAGAGAGAGCAGCTACAGGCCTTTAGGGGAGTGTGAGTAAGGAAATGACCTGGGAGACAATGTAGCCTGGGAGGGGGAGTTTTCGTGATCAGAGGGAAAAGGGGGCTTCTTTGTGGGTGGGGGAGGGAAGGCATCAGAACTCAGAGAAAGGGAGGTCTTGAAAATAAATACCTAGAACCTCACTTAGAAAAACACAGACAGCCCTGACAGGCATGGCTCAGTGGGTTGGGTGTCATCCCATAAAAGGAAAGGTCACCAGTTCAGTTCCCAGTCAGAACACATGCCTGGGTTGCAGGTCTGGGGCCTGGACGGAGTGTGTTATAGCAGGCAACCGATCTGTTTCTCTCTCACGCCAATGTTTCTCTCCCTCTCTCCCCCCTTCCCTTGTAAATAAATAATAAATAAATAAATAATATCTTATTAAAAAAATACAAAAACCCGAGGAGATGTTATGATGACCGCAAGCACAGAAGAGAGACAATACAAGAATGCGTTTGTAGACTTGACAATGACATAAAATTGTATAACTTGAGGCCTGACGCATTTTGCATGTTCCTATCTTGTTGGTCTCTTTTGTTTATAAGCTAAGACCATCTTGTGAAATAGTTTGAAGTCACATTGAAGTTGAACATGAAAAGCAGCTGAGTGGGAAGAACAAACACAAATCTGAAAGGGCAGTAATTTAAGAGCATTTGAGAACTCTGTAGACGGAACCGAGAGTGAACGGGGCCGAGCAGACTCTCTGTCCGTGTGCGCGCAGCGCTGCGCCGGTAAACTGAGGCAAACAGCGGGACAGCCGTCTCCTCTCCATGGGTGATTGGGGTGGCCAGCCTCAGGTGGGCCCAGCGAGATTGCTTTCCTCTAGGTTGTGAACCTCACGCACGACCGCTTGCCAGTGGCAGGGAGCTGACAGGGAGAAGAGTAGAGCAGATCAGGTGTGATGTTTGACCGCAAAGAAAGGGTGAGCTCTGGCGTCGCACAGACAGGGGCTTGAACGGCAGTGTGTCATTTGCCCCCCTCTGACTGGGGGTCACCCCCAAGCCTTATAGAGCCTCAGGTATCTACGAATAAAACGAGGGCGACTATAGAGTCACACGCATTGTGCGTAGGCACATGCTAGAACGCAGCTCACCCTGGGCACGCGAGTGACGCCCCCACCCGCTCCTTGGAGGGAAGTGGAACTCACAGGACCCTGAGTCGGTTGCCTATTTTTACACCCCTCATCTGCCTAGATGACCTCTCAGCCTCTTTGGGTTTCTCTGACTCTGGTCTTGTCCCCTGTAGTCAGCCAGCCGCTCAGCCTCCAGGACACTTTTACTGAACTTTAAATCTCCTTTAAAAACTCTGTTTGAACCATGCTAAGAATGCCCTTTTCCTGCAGACCGAGCTGCCAGCCTCTGTCTGGGGCAGGGTCAGCGCTGTCTTGTTCACCCGCCTCCTCAGCCCAGAGACTGCCACAGAAGAGCTACTTGGTAAATGTGTTTTTAAACCTTTTTGTTTGAAATACTGATAGCCTTTGAAAATGTTTCAAAAATAATACAAAGCTCCCACATAGTCTTTACCCAGCTTCCTCTTATGTTTACATTTTATAAAACCATAGTAAAATTATTGAAACCGTGTTGGATCAAGGATATTATCATTGATCCAACACACTTAAGTAATCCACAGACATTATTTCAAGTTCCCCGATTATCCCACTGTGATGCTATGATATACAATAGGAAATATGTTTCTGATCTCGACCCCTTTCTAGCACAAAGCTGTAAAACCCTTGGAATTTCCTATAAGGAGAGCCCCCCCACCACCGCAAAGTGTCCTTTGTTATGTTAATGAAGTGACTTTTGGTAAGCCCCTAGGTAACCTCAGGGTGGAGATGGTTAGAGGGTTTGCACTTTGGGCCCCATCCTACTCCCAGCTCCAGGAAGGGAGAGGGACTGGAGGTTGAGTTCAGTCACCACTGGCTGATGATTTAACCCGCTGTGCCTCTGTACGGAAGCGTCCACAAAGACCCAGAGCACTGGGTTAGGAGAGCTTCCGGGCTGATGAACAGGAGGAGGTGCTGAGAGCGTGGAGCGCCTGGCATGGATGCTCCCACACTATCCTCAGACCTTGCCCTGTGCATCTGTCTCTTCCATCTGGCTGTTCCTGAGTTATATCATTTGATAAACTGGTAAATGTAAGCAAATACTTCCCTGAATTCTGGGAGCTGCTCTAGCAAATCAATGGACCTGGGCGAGGGGGTCCTGGGAACCTCCAATCCATAGGCCATGGTCAGAAGCACAGGTGACAACCTGGACTTGCAGTGGACATCTGAAGGAAGGAAGGGAACAGTCTTGTAGGACTGAGCCCTTGGCCTGTGGGCCCTGGCGCTAGCTCCAGGTAGATAGAGGTAGAATTGAGTTCGTTGCTTGGTGGTGCGGACACATCAAAATTGGTGCCAGAATCAGACCCACTGATGTCCTTTTACTTGGCCGGAATCCCACCCAGGAACCATCTCTCCGATCAGTGAAATAGCTCCTCAGTCTTTCTCTTTCATGATTTTGACATGTTTGAAGAATTCTGGTCAGTTAGTATAAAATAATATAAAAATATTCCTCAGGTTGGGCCTGCTCGTTTTCTTTGGGTGAGATGGGGGTTATGTCTTTTTGGCAAAAACACACCAGCAAGGTGTTCTGTCCCTCCCAGTGCGTCCCATCAGGGGGACGTGACATTCCTGTGACGTCCTGCGGTGACGCTCACGGTGACCACCTGATCAAGGTGCCATCTGCCTCATCTCTCCTGAAAAGTTACTGTTTTTCTGCCGCAATGAATAAGTGTGTGAGGGGATGCTCTGAGCCTGATCAGTCATTTTGAAGAAATCAGTGAATATTGGAACAAAGAATTGAACCTGAAGGCAATGAAAAGAGTTGTAAATGTAAGTTCTGCACCTGCATTTTAAAAATGCAGCGTAGGGAATAAAACAGTGAAATAAGAAAATAAATGAAGGAGTCTAAAGCCATAATCTAGGCACATGACGCAGCATGCAGGTGATTTTTTTTTTTAAGTTGTACACTTGAAACCTGTATGGTTTGTTTTTATTTTATAAGAAATGTATTTGTCTTAGCATTTAAAAAATTATTTTTCAAAGATTTTATTTAGTTATTTTTAGACAGAGGGGAAGGGAGGGAGAATAGAGGGAGAGAAGCATCAATGTGTGGTTGCTTCTTGCGCTCCCCCCACCAGGGACCTGGCCTGCAACCCAGGCCTGTGCCCTGACTGGGAATCGAACCAGCAGGCCAGCACTCAATCCACTGAGCCGCACCAGCCAGGGAGAAACCTGCATGGCTTTGTGAAGCACTGTCACCCCAATAAATTCCATTTTTTAAAAAGCTACCGTTTAAACATGTTGAGAAGAAAGCAAATCTAGTTATGTTTTCACGGGCCCAGCCCGTCTTCATCATCTCTCTTTGTCTCATATCCCATACTCACATTTAAAGAGCAAATAAAGAGGTTTTCGAGGGTGAGGTGGTGCATCAGATGTTCACCTGATGGTAGAACGTGCCTGTGAAAGACGTGACTGCACTGTGTAAGCGAACATGAGTCCATTCAAAGAGGCGAGCCGACAGATTCTGGTCTGCCGGGAAAGGCGAAGAGAACGGGAGACTCCCAGACTGAAGAGGCAGCACGTAGTTCCCTGGGGCTGCCGCAACGGAATGCTGGGTAGCTTCAACAGCAAGCATTTATTTTCTCCCCGTTCTGGAGGCTGGAAGTCCAAGATCACGGTGCTGGCTGGTTTGGTTCCTGCAGAGGGCTCCTGGCTTGCCGTCGTCCACCTTCTGTCTGTGTCCTCACACGGTAGAGAGAGAAAGAGCTTGCTAGTATCTTCTTATAAGGGCACTAATCCTATCAGATCGGGTCCCTGTTCTTATGACCTCATTGACATTAATTACCTCTATGCAAACTCAATCTCCTAATACATTCCCACTGGGGGCTGGAGCTTCAGCACAGGACTTGGGTGGGGGTGGCACACAGGCCCCCCGTGCACCCCCAGCAGTTCTCAGATGCTCCCCGTGCATTACGTGTGTGACAGGGTGTTCCAGTGGGGCGTCTCTTCCTTTACTGTCTGTTTCTCCTGAAGCTTCACCCTATGTGCAATAGGTGTCGACACCCCAAATTTCAAGGTGCTAGGCAAAGAACTTTCCCTGCTTGCATTAACTTATCTCCCACTCCCAGAAGACAGGAAAGATTAAGAATCCAGTAGGAAGGATATTTGTGTATAAAAAAAACTGCTGAGTGCCCACTAGGATGAGCTTTAAAGAACCTTCCAGGAGGTTTGCCGTGTGTCCCTATGAATGAGGGAAGATGGCAGCGCTGGTATCTGGCTCCCATTTGGAAGAGCGGCTGAAGGGAAGAGAGGCTTGAGGTGGGACAGGGCTGGGTTGGCAGAATGAAGAGGAAGCTGCAGTGAAGTGAGTTGTACCAGAGGCAGAAGAAAAATGCATGTTTCCCAAGGTCGAGCTACGGCTGCCAAGGGGAGAGCCCAACTGTGAAGCTGCGTGAGAACTCTCTAAGCAAGGGGGACACCAAAGTGGGGGTACAGGGCGGGGGACGCCAGCAGAAGAGGACTGAGGTAAACCACTATCTGTGGGCTGGGAGCGTGTCACAAGCAGCCAGCCAAAGGGGAAAATTGTGCTTCCTCCCCCCGCACCCCCTGCCACAAAAACCTGCAGTTCAAAGTTCCCAGGGGGAGGGGCTCAAAGACACCTAGAAAAGTGGCCATGAACCCTGGCTGGCGTGGCCCAATTTGTTGTGTGCCATCTTGCAAAGCCAAAGGCCACCAGTTCGACAAGGTCAGTGTTTCTCTTTCACATCTGTGTTCTCTCCCTCTCATTCTCCCTCCCTTCCCCCTCTCTAAAAATAAGTAAATAAAGGTTTTTGGCTTTTTTTTTTTTTAAATAAAAGTGCCCATGAAACACCGAGGTGGCACTTGGCCTCCCCATGGGGATGGGTGCTCATGCCAGGGCACCTCTGCCCTTCAGGGAAGGAGGGCCTCTCCTCCCACTGCCTTTCTCCCCGCAGGAGCCAATGGCAGCGGGAAGAGTGGGGGCAGGGTGGGGGGAGGGGGAGAGGACCAGCGAGGAGGACAAAGAGGAGAAGATTCTCTACAGGCCTCCCAGTCTCAACCAGGCCCTGGAAGGGAGGGACAGAAGTAGGGACCAAAGGGAGCTTGGAGTGTGATAAAAAATGGCACTGGACTATTTAGTATCTGAAATGACCAGAATATTTCATGGGATCTGCAGGACGGCGGAAGGAATTGAAAAAGAATTGAACAGTAAGTGGAGAAAAGGTAAAGTTCCTTTCTGTCTGTACTCTACCGAGTGCAGTCGTTGGGACAGTCACATTCGGGTGGACTTGCCCGGACGGCCGCAGGCGGCCTGCACCCACAAGGGCTCCCCGTGCGGCTGAATATGCTGCCGTCCCCATCGTGAAATCTCTAATAGTGACATTTCTAATAATGTTCAACAAGGATGCCCGCATTTTCCTTTTTGCCCTGGGGCCTGCGAGTCACACAGCCAATCCTGGCTATGTACACATCAGATACTTAGTCATGTGGTATGTGACCGCAGGGGACACAGTGGGATCCATCGGTGGGGGGAGAAAGAAACAGATTTTGCTCAATATTAGGGAGAGTTTTTATTTTTTTTGTTTTTATTGTTTTTTAAACTCATGGCGGCCCACCTAGGGGCAGGCTGTGCGAATAGATAGGACTTCTCATCATCCACATCCTTGCAGGAAAGGAGGGCAGCTACGTGGCAGGAGTATCAGAGACACAGTTTAAGCTTTGGATTCCATGACCTCCAAAATCCCTTCCAACCGTGGGATTATCTAATTCTGGAAGAATTTATGGATCTTCTTCAAGGCATCTACCAACTTCACCAGGAAATGAACTCCTGAGAGCTGAGACCAGGTGAAGAGTACTTCCAAGTCTAGCCTATAACCCTACATGGTTGAGAGTTTCCCTGGCTCCCTGGGGCTCCGTCCAAACCGTGAGCTGTTGTTTTCCCTTATGAGAACATTATTGCCGTCACTCACTGTATTTTTGATCGTTCTAAGCTGGATCTCATTATGGCTGGCACATGGTGACTTCTTGCTTCTAAGAAAAAGGCCTAAAAAGTCTCAGAAAGCATTAAGCCACTTTCATTAATCATCATTTTGACAACGAAGCATAAACAGACCTGACAAGTATTCATTAAATTTAACATTAAGAATTTATGCACATGTTCTGGTCATTATTATTATTCTAGGGAGAGAGGTTCTAGGAGAAGGAAAAAAAAGCCAGCTTCTCTCGGAGACCTTCCACATAGAACCTTTTGGGCTGGAAAGTTCGTTTTCTCGGCTCTGCCTTTATGGAGCTGGTCTCTGAAGCCACAGCTTGAGCGCGTGAAGCTGCACTACACAGACCCACCAAGAAAGACAATTCTGGGGCCAGGAACCCCCAGGATTTGGGAATCCTTGATCATGCTCAGTAAACCCACTTCCCTGCAGACTGCTTCCTCCTGCATATTGGAAAACTTTGAGCTTCTTTCATACCGTATTTTGGCCTTGACCTTTCTAGCATTTAGCCTCTCTACAATGGGATCTATGTATCTGTACACCCTCAGTACAGCCCCTAATTACAGCCATCTGTTAAGCTGTCAGGAGAAGTGCCCAGCTCAATCACGTCTTTCTCAGACTCTGGCTGCCAGTGGGGTCAAGTGAGGCGTCAAATCTGACCTGCCCAGAATCCCTGCCATGTGCTATTCCCCACACTCACTGGGGTCTTTGTGACTGGGCAGGCCAGACAGCCACCTGGTCGCCCCCAGCCAAGTTCCCTCTCCCGCTGCATGGCCTTCTCTCTGGCTTTATCCTTGGGTGGGCAGGGGGTGGGGGGAGTGCTGTGCACAGGAGTTAAACGGGGGTGTAAAGCATCAATTGGAAATGGAAACGGAACAGGGAGGAATCTGGTGTCAGGGAAACAATCTCCTCAGTTCTGACCTACTTTCAGACATTGCAGAATCACAGAATTTTACCACTTCCAAGGAACTTGGTGATTATCTGTCTAAGCCTTTATTTTACAGATCAGAGCCAGTGCGGCCACGGGGCTTGGGTTTTACGGTTATTGCTGAGTCTGGCTTTCTTGAGTCTCAGGCAAATAAACACTTTAAAGTGGGCTCCACACCAATGAGGGAAACCCAGGGTTGTTGACATGCAGTCTCCTGTCGTTCTCTAGGTGATGCACGTGAGTTTACTTTACCTGTCCTACGAGACCCTACCATGTCCCACAGACAGGTTACTTCTTCTCCATTCCCTGTAGAAAAGTCGTAGTAAAGACAGTGCTTTATGGTATTTGCTAAGTTAGTGCCTGTTTTTGGCTCATGTTTCTGTTTGAGTACGTCTCTCTAGTTAGATTAGACACACTGTGCAAATTAAACTAGAGCCACCAAATCATATCGCTAGTCCTATTCCCCCATTTAAAAGGTGAGAACACAAAGATCCAGAGAAGCAAAGATACTTTCACAAGATTACTCAACTGGTCTACGACTTAAACTCAACATCCTTCCCCCAATGCCAAGTTATCTACTTGCTGTGATGCGTTGTAGGTCAACCCTGAAGGACGCAAAAGAAACAAGGACACCATCACCACCGTTATTAGCAATTAATAACACAGCTTACTGCGGAGAGCTGTTGGAGTTTCCAGAGGTCAATACTGTTAAGAGTTCCTTGTAATATCTTCAGTGAACAGAAATCGAATAGCGACTATGCCTCATACATGCACTTTTACTCACACGGAGGAAGCCTCCCATGCATGCTGCTCTGCACTTGGCTTTGTTCACTTAACAGTATCACCCAGGGGCCTTTCTGCACCAACGCGTGCTTTTTAAAAAGCACTTATGGTTGGATGTACCATAACCGATTTAACCAGTCCCCTGCTGATGGACAGCTAAGCTGTTTCCAGATTTGTGCTAAGAAATGTGTATTTTTAACAATCTCCCCCGGAGAGTTTTAAGTAACTTGTTTGATGTCGGATTTTGGAATCACCAGTTGCTTTATTCCCTTATTGTAGCAGATGATAAAACTGCATTCCAGAGAAATTTGGGAGCTTTAGCTATTAGCAGCAAAACCAGAGCCAGAACCTAGTGTTCCCGAGTCCTCTTTCCCATCACTGCACTTGCGCCACTTCAGTGCCCTGGGCAAGCTTGCTTTGGTTATTTATAGAAATCAACAGCCACCAACAACCCATCTCGGAGGATTACCGACATCGGGCAGCCTCCAAGGCCCCAACAGAGTCTTTGTTAAAAGAACCGATTCCTCCAAAGATTCTCATTATGGTTTACATTTCACTCGCCCAAAGATCACTGAGTTGAACTTCCAGTTTCAGTAGATGAACTACAGTGCCTTGAATAAAGACATGATTCAATAAAAACTTAGTATCTTATAAAATTGAATATTCTCTGAACCCCAGTGAACTCCAGAACATACTAGATTTCCTCTGCAGATGATGTGAAATGGATTGTTTTACCCCAGCTAACCCCATGATGCCTTTAACAGTACATTATTATTTAAAAGTTTACATTCCTTTTATGTCGCCAATGCACAAAAGATTGAGCATAATCTTTCTAGGAAAGGAAGAGGTGGTAGAGGGAGTCATGAGTGGGGGTTTAGAGTGCTCCTTCAGGAATCAGGAGCACAGAGCAGATGGGGTGACTCAGGCTTAGCTCGTGAGGGGCCCTGGGCAGTGGCCCCTGCAACTCGCAGCATGAGGGGCTAATCCCCAAACAGGGGAAAGGGTCCATCGGGATGAGAACTGACTAGGGGTGAGGATCTGAATCCACATTGACTTTCGAGACTAAGTGCTTGCTGCTTGATCGTCATGAGGAAGCAAAGAAGATGCGTTCACTGAGCAGCAAGCCCTGGGAGTTTTAGTTTGGCCTGGATGATGACAGTAGCAGCAGCTGCCATGCGCCGACCACGTGACTGCGGGCGCTGTGCGCAGCGCTACACATGATCACTGCCACGTGCTTTGGGACAACCTAAGAGACAGCAGAGAAATACTCGAAACTTTTGGAAATCAATGTCTTAGTGATTCCTAACAATGACCACGTGCCCGTGGGGAATGTTCCATCATGGTCCTAGTTTTGGGGGGAGATCTAGAACTGATGCGGACCCCGCATCACCTCTGGGACCCAGGACAGATACCGGGGACTTTTCTTTCTACACCAAATCCAACCCCACAGTGGCCCAAGCCCTCACTCTCTGCTTATCCTTGTCCTTAACCCTGAACGGTAGGGATTAGGTGGGGTAGTTTGAAAAGAGAAGCAAACTTCTGGATAATCAGTGGGAAACAAGAAGGTCCTCTGACAGCTTGTGGGGCAGGAGACAGGGGCTCCCATCCGAGGACAGTGGACACCTGGCTCAGCTCTGCTGGCCCCCCCCACAGCGCCCGTGGAGGATGGTGCCGGCAGGCTGAGGCTGGCCAGTTTCTCGATGCTAACCCTAACCCTGTCCTGTGGTTCTTCCTAACCTGGCCTCTCACTTGGAGTCACACCAACCCCTCTCCCTGGACAATTCTGCCCTCCCCCCACCCCTGCCGTCTTTCTCTCCTTCTTTTTAGGGGAATCTTACCAGAGCAGCTTTATCTAACTTTGAGGTGTTAGTTTTTGGGTTTTTTGTTTTTGTTTTGGGTCCTTTTTAATTCTCTTTCTAATCTGTTGCTAAGTTTCCAACTTCAGTCACTCCTTTCTTTCAAGTGAATTTGAAGATGTTTTCGCTCCTGTGAGCCTAAAAAGGCAATTTTAGAAGACTGGGAATTCCAACGCATTCTATATTTGCCTGTATTAACTCTCAGACTTAAAGAAAAAAAAGAATCCTGGGAACAAATACTATATTGTTACTGAGTGCAAATACTTTCCTGCTGTGTATGGGACTTTCACCTTCTTACATCTCTGGGCTCAGAAACAAGAATTCCTATTTTAATAAAATAACAAGATGCACTCAAAGGTCATGAACACCACTGTTTTCTAATTCATTTGGTGTTCTCGGCTTGCTTCTGTGGACTTTTTTTTTTAACTGAGAGATTCTGTCTCTGTTCTTTCTCTTTGGGTAAAGTGTTCAGGCAAAAAGATTGTACCTTTCCCTTTTAGCATTTGTTCATCTCTGCCTCTTAATGTATTTTAGAAGCCTGTGAGGAAAACATAACATTCTGCTGAGGCACAGGTTCATCCATTTAGTTTCTCCCAATCAAAGCTATGACTTCCTAGTAATTAAAGCTCAAGAAAAGTATAAGCAGCTTTCTGGATTTTCTTGCTTCTACATCAGGAGTAGCAAACTGTTTGTGCAAAGGTCCAGATAGCAAATGTTTCAGCCTTTGTTGGCCATGTGGTCTCTGTCACAATTATTCAACTCTGTCCTTGTAGCGTGAAAGGTGCCATAGAAAATATATAAACAAATGAACATGGCTGTGTTCCAATAAAACTTTATTTATAAAAACTGGTGGAGGGCCAATGTTCACTCAGCCCTGTTCTAGGTGATGCTGCTGAGGAGGATGGAAGAACCTATTGATGCTCAACTACAACGAACATTGATTGCTTTCTTATTGCAAAACACTGTCCTAAGTATTCTGTGAGTATTGTTTTATCACCATAATTCCATGGGTTGCATACAGTTATCATACCCATTTTATAATTGAAGAAACTAAGCTTTAAAAAGGCTAAACAATTTTTTCACAATCAACCAACTAGTAAATGGTGGAGCCAGGAACTCAGATCGGACACCAAAGCTCATACTTTCTATCACTAAGCTGGGCCACAAAGCACGTGTGTCCATGGTTCAATGTTTTTTAGTCAACTTCTCTTAGACGCTATTTCTAAACACATTGGGAAGGCTCAATAAAGTCACAGAATTCAACTTTGGTAGTAAGACTGCATGTAATTTAATTTGCTCAATCCAAGTAGAATTTGGGCTGTTAGATTGTTCAGTTGAACAAACATTTATTATACCACTACCAGGAGCCCCAGATTACAAGAGTGATTTGAAGAGGAAATGAATGAACTATAGTCGCCTTGCCCCAGACACTCTTACAGTCTTTGGGGGCAGGGGTGTGGGGAAAGTCTTTCCTCCCTTCTCCTCTCTTACAGTCCATCGTGGTTTGAAAAAGCAAGTCGGAGACCGGCAGCTGGCATTGCTTAAGGAAGGCAACCCAAGTTCATTTGCAGTTGTCTTAAGCCACACGTGCTTGCCTTTCCCACTTCCTGTGATTAATGTTTTTGCCTGGATTATTTTTGTCCTTCTTATTATACTGATATAAGCAGTTTCTAAGGAAATTCAAGTGATCTTACAAAAATAGCTCTTGTCCCAAGATTTAGAGCCCTAAGTCCTTACAACCCTTCCCAGAACACCTTAACCAAGATATTTACCACCAAATATCCAAAATAAGTAATCAATCCGCACTGCCTAACCAGGTGTTTCCAGTTGTCTTCAGAACCAAACCTCTCCTCTCGACTCCTCTCAACTTTTCTCCTTTCACGGAGACACGTTTGTGCAGCTACAGAGCTTTCTCATGCACTTATGCGTGGGCTGTTGAGTGTTACAGAATCATATGAGTACAGTGAAATGTTCTAGTCTCATAAAGCTAGTGACTCCTACTAGTTTCTACCTCTTTCAGAGCTGGGAAAAGTTCTCTCTGCTGTCATTCATAAAATTTCCTTCCTCCTTTACCTCCTCTCCTTACTCCCAGTGAAATCCTTGGTCATTTCCTTCCCTTCCAAATACATCTGTTTAATTGTTATTATGCCTCATTTGCACTAAGTCCAGATGGAAGCCAGCCTGTGGTGGTGTTGCTTGTCTCTCTGAAGGTCAAACCTCATGCAGCTGTTCATCACGAGCTATCTCCACCTTCCAGCAGCTGCCCAGGGTTTATGTTACGTTAGTGATGTTCTCTCACTGCAGAGCCCAGGGAGCTTGCTGTTCAGCCAAAAGAAATCCTAAGGGAAAAGAGTCAGAATGAATGGCTGCACACTAAGTGCACGGTTCCTGGGCACCTCTTTGGTGTTGCATTTCCCATAGAGAAGCTAATGCAAACCAGTGCAGAGTCAGCCAGCAGCTATGGTGCTATTGGGGGCTCCCCAATCTCCTGCTTTGACATACAGAAACTAACCCCGAGAAGCCCAAGAATATGCTAAGGCCTTTCCTCTGGGATTGAGATATATCTCTCTGATTACCAGCCATTAGGAAAACAGGGGTGCTCTCTCTATATATATATTTATTCATTTTAGAGAGAGAGAGAGGAAGGGTGGGGAGAGAGGGAGGAGCATCAATTTACTGTTCCACTTATTTATGCATTTATTGTTTGCTTTTTTTATGTGTCCTGACAGAGGATCAAACCCACAACTTGGGCATATCAGAATGACACTCTCATCCACTGAGCTACCAGCCAGAACTTAAGAAACTCACTTAAGACTGAGAACACACTAAGGTTGAAAGTGAAAGGATAGAAAAAAATATTCCTCGCAAATAGTAACCAAAAGAGAGCTGAGGTGCCTATACTGATACAATACAGAATATATTTTAAGTAAAAATATGAGAGACAAAGAAGGACATCATATATTGATAAAAGAATCAATTAGTATCAAGAAGCTATAGCAAGTATAGACATATATATCATGAATCAGAGCTCCAAAATATATGAAGCAGAATTGACAGAATTTCGGAGGACAGCTCTACAATAATAGTAGAACCAACCTTTCGTATAATTAATACCAGCCTTTCAATAATTAATAAGACAACCAGCCAGAAGATGAATAAGGAGACAGAGAATCAATCAGGAACAAATCTAGAAACCAATTAGATCGAAGATACATATGCAGAACACTCCACTCAACAACAGCTGCACACACATTTTTCTCAAGTGCACATGGAACGTTCTCCAGGATAGACCATATGGTAGGCCACAAAACAAGTCTTGACAAACTTTAGAAGATTGAAACCATACAAAGTATTTTTGCCAACCACAATGGAATGAAACTAGAAATCAATAGCAGAAAATCCACAAATATGTGGAAATTAAACAACACACTCTTAAATAATCAGTAGGTCAAAGGATTCATCACAAGGGAAATTGGAAAATTCCTTAAGACAAATGAAAATGAAAATACAACATACCAAAACTTAGGGGCTGCAGTGAAAGAAGGGAAATTTAAACATAAGCTGCAAATGCTTATGTGTAAAAAGAACATCTCAAATCAACAGCCTGAGTATGCACAAAAAGAAAAATACTAATGGCTGACACCTTACATTCCAATACCTCAAAGATACCTTGATGATATGACCCCCTCTGGCTTCAACCATGGCCTCAGTACTTCAACATCCGTAGTTCCAAACTTTCTTCCACCCACACTTCCAGCATTTTGTGGGCTATTTCCACATGAGTATCTTGTTCCAAAACTGAACTCTTCACCTTCTCCACAAAACTCACTTTGCTTCTTGAGGGTCAAATCACAAACCAGAACATTTGCTCTGGTTTCTTCCTCTCCCTCACTGTCCCCCACTGCACAGTCCCTCTACCACATCACTTCCATCTGTTCTTTGTATTTTGAAATCTCTGTTCCCATTCTGGCCCTCATACCTTTTCATATGGATACTGAAATAGCAATAGCTTCTAACTGAGACACCACCTGCTTCCTGCTTCTTTCCTGGGAGAGAACTCAATGTTAAGAGCATGAATTCTAGAGCTGAACATCAAGATCTGTATCCTGGTTCTGTTGGCTGCTGAAGGTGTGGACTTGAGCAGGCCACCTATCTTATTTGTGCCTCGATTTAGCCATATATAAAATGGGCTATGAATGTCCCTATAATGTACTGAAATGGGTTGAAATGAGGATGAGATGAATTGACTCATAAAATGAAAATAGTTGCTTAAATATAGCAGGTATTCAATAAAGCTTGAATTCAATATAGCTATCTTTCTATTCTGTAGTTCTGATGAAGTCATTCTGTGATCAAAAGTAGTGGTTTTTCCATTGTTTACAGAACAAAATCTTGGTTCTTTAAGCTAAAGCTTACCTTTCTGACTTTATTTCTCACCATGTTCCCAAGAGACACTATTGCTCTGGCCACACTGGTCTGTTTGATGTTCTTAAAATATGTTCTGCCTTTGCCCCCCTGATGAGCGATGCTCAGGTTGGTCTCTGCATCTGTAATCTTTCTCCATCACTGTCTGCCAAGCCTCAGCTCAATTTCAAAGTTCAGGTCAAATGAACTGTCCCCTCCCAGATGACACTGGTCATGGTTAATTTTTCCCTCCTCTGTACCTATACTCCGTTCCTTTGTTACAGAAACGACCAGTTTTCTCTGTCACGCAGTGAGTTGTGCATCCTTAATCGTGGATCTTAAACCAGTCCATACAGGCAACTCTCTTGTCCAATTTCTGTTTATATTCCCCCAGACCCACTGTGTCCAGCATAGCCACACCTTCCTTTGCATAGTCAATGACTCTTACATCCCATATTCAATGAGTTGATGCTGAATCTATATGCACTTTTTACTTTCCTAAGCCTGTATTCGGAGGATGGGATTGAGAGAGAGGAAAGAGTGTTGAAGAAAGCTCTGTAGGACTTTGATATTTATCACTATATCTGCCCCTGTGTGCTGGGAAATGCTGCTTTTGTCTCAAAGGATTGACATGACCAAAGGAGCTGATCCAGTTAGTGAAGTGTGTTGCTGCTTATGGAATTTGAAAGTTGATTTATGACTTTAGGCTTGCATTAGCTTAAAAGTACTCAGAGAAAAAAGAGAAATCTTACCAATCACTTTCAGCCCACCTTTACTTTCTTACAAAGGTGGTAGAATTAACTGGACTCATCTTGAATACTACAAAACAAACAAAAAAACCCAGCATTATGTTCTTTTTTTTTTTTTTTCTGTCTTTATCTCCTCAATTTCAAACCATTGTTGAGCACCTCTGTGGGTCAGACTCTGTCTGGGGCTTTGGAAATACCAAGATGAATATCAGTTTAATATCCTGAAGGAGATGCCAGTTTCATAAATGGGAAGTCGGGTTTACCAAGAAACAGCAAGCGATGAGTCTGGCCATGGAGACAAGTATTGGATGTTGCAGGGACGCAGAGCAGAAACCGACGGACCAGTCTTGAAATATCAAGGCTAGAGTATAGGGAAGGTTTTAGAACAGGTAATGCTTACACAGAGTCTTGAAAGACAAAATGGAGTGAAGTGGACCAGAGGGATGACCCACGGAGGAAAGGACGGAAGAGTGCATGGGCGTGGCGCTGTTTAAAGGGACATTAGCTAATTCCGTATGACTCAATATATATTTTTAAATTTTTTAAAAGATTGTATGTATTTCTTTTTAGACAGAGGGCAAGGGAAGGAGAAATAGAGGGAGAGAAACATTGATGTGTGATTGCCTCTCTCATGCACCCAACTGGGGACCTGGCCTGCAACCCAGGCATGTGCCCTGACTGGGAATTGAACAGTAACCCTTTGGTTCCCAGCCTGCGCTCAATCCACTGAGCCTCACCAGCCAGGGCCGTATGACTCGATATTTTTATAACAGCCTCAAATACATTATTCCTACAACAGCCCTGTGAGGCAGGGAGCATGATCATGCCTGTTCTACAGTTGAAGGATTTGAGGAGAAAAAAGATTAAATGATTTGCCCAAGGTTACATTACCACTCAGACACTGCACTCCCTGAGCTCCAACCAGAGAGCAGGGGTGTGGATATTTGCTCCCAATCCCATGCTTGGAGCAAAAAGAAATCTTCTGACACTGAGGCTGAGCAGCTCTGCTGAAACATTGCGCTTCCTCTTGGGAACCAAAACCAAAGCTCAGACCTGAACTTATGTTCCTGCGACCACTGCCCCCTGTCCCCATGCCTTGACAAGACATGGTGTCTTGTTTCTAAGGGGGAAAGAAGTGCTTATAAACAAGACTGCAAAGGCATCTTAAGACAACAAATCACTCATAAAAAAGGGAACATTCTGATGAGTTAAGTGTAAATGAATCAGAAACATATGGATTCAATTTACTTTAAAAGGCCCAGTGGAGTTTCTGAGTGAAGGGCAAAAGCCTTGGAGGAGATTATATTTGGGGATATATCCAAACCCAGGGCCATCAGTGCTGGCCGGGCCCAGGGTTAGGCTGGGATGGGTCTCCGAGGAAACCAGCAGGACAAGCACCTCAGAAGAGGGTAAGGGTCACTTTATCCCAACTCCTCAAGCCCAGATTTGGACATTTTCAAAGCAGCATGCCTCCTAGAAACACTTCCTGAACATCTCATTCTGGCCAAGGGCTGGGACACCAAGTTCGGCCAGCAATGCTCCTTAGAAACGCAGCTTCGACAACCCCAAAAATCCTCTCCCTTTGGATGGAACCCTTCAGCTACGAGCAATTCCAGGCTATGGCCTTGGAAGATGAAATAATGATCATGGTTCTTTCTGGAAGTATCAGATGGGAAAGGAATATGCACAGAAGTATTGAACACGGTCAACTAAACAGGAAACAACCTAAGAAAAAGAGAAAGATCCAGACTCATCAGTCTGGGTTACATCAGCCATGAAAATAAACACAGGCCAATAGGCCTAGAGCCCAAAGAGATCAGGCTGGTTTAATGGAAACCAGGCCACGAGCAGGTGTGTGTTGCTGGCCGTGATCATCTTTGGAGCTCCCCCGTATTCCGTGCCTTTTCCGGGGTCCCACGTGGGATGAAAGTCAACCACCAGAGAATTTGGGCTCAGAGCCCCCTCAGGGTTTGCTGGGCTCCCATTCCTAGACCCACCCAAGAGCCCTCTTCCAGACGGAAATGCAGCCTGCTCTGTGTTGCTGATTTTTCTTTTTCTCACAGCATCGTTGCTGCGGAAACGGGCCTCTCTCACCCACCGCGGATTGAATCAAAGTTTGGGGGAGGGACTAAGAAAACTGAGCAAGTGGAACAGTATTCTCCCCAAATGCTGCCTTAAATTGAAATCATCTGTTCTCACAGCCCAGCCTCCCTCGGTCCCCAGGCCACACCCAGGCAGCTGCGAGGGTGGGCGGGGTGGCCCTCCCTTCCTGACCAGGAGGAATGGCTGCAGTAAGGTGATATGCTGAGAAGAAATTCACTCTGGGCTGCTTTTGTTTAGCTCCCCCGGAACCCTGTCGTCAGCTTTCACGCTTGGCACGGGCCTCGCTGGAAACCGTGTCCTGGCCTCTGAGTCACTTCCCCCGGTGTCAGAGAGATAACGTGGGAAGGGTGGGGCTGCTCAGGGACCTGGAGAGCAGGGTCTCCTGGGCATCTTCTGTGGCCCTACAAGTCCCCGTTGCCACTCCTTCCCCAAGCTAGGACTTCTCAAGCATTGTCGATGCCTGAAATCAGTCATCTTAGAGATTATTTTTTTAGCTTAAAACTTTAAGGCTAAGACACTTAAGGCTAAGAACTGAGGTGGAACCAAATATGAGCATCTTAACATGAATAAGAAATCAAGGAGGAGAGGGAAGGTGCGGTCACAGGGTGGCAGGATGGTGGGGTAAAGGCAGGCAGGGGTAATAGGAGGGAGACTGAGAACCTTGGGGATAGTTCACTGCATTCACTCCCCAGGTGCCCCCAGCCGCCGGACCATTCTGGACCTGAAGCAGAAAGGCTCTGAAGCTTATGGTCCTGCTACCCCTCCACACGATGCCAGCAAAGATGGGCATTGTCCGTCCCAGTCAAAGCGGATCTGCTGAGAGGCTACTGTGTGCCAGGCGTGGCTCTAGACTCAGGGGAACACCATTGGGAAAGACAGGCTACGGGGAGACAAACACTATTCTGAGGAATCCAGCACTGGTGTGGAGCATGGGAACCAGAAGAGACTGAAGATGTCCCCCATCGTGTCCTCCCGGCAGCTGGCGAGCAGAGCCTCAGGACCAGTCAAGCCCCAGACCCTTCTTCAGCTGGTCCCGCCTTGGCAGGGAGGGCCCAAAGCTGTCCAAGGGATTTCTTCAGAAGCAGTTCTGAGCTCCAGGGACTGCAGAGCCTGTAGGGATACCTGGGGTGGACGGCCAGGCTGCTCAGAGCCTCCCTTAGCCCTGCCTCAGTGTCTAAGAGTCTGCTGCACGGAGCAGGGAGAACAGCTCCAGGAGAGCGTGCTATCTGGCCACGCTAGTCCTTGCACAGATGGCTGGGACTTTGGCTAAATGTGGCCCAGCCTCCCAGGGCAGAGATGCTTCCGGAACGATTTACCCTTTTCCCCAGCACCCCAGACTCTCCAAATCCACAGGACTGAGTGGGTGCCTTTGCAACTTGCAACTTGTCGGCTGATGTTCTCAGCAGGACTGTGGATGGACAGAAAGGAGACTAGGAAAGGGATAAAGGAGAACAATGGGCTGACAGTGCTAAGGAGGGGACAGGATTTGGCAGTGGGCTTCTTGCCCAGTTTAATTGTTTTCATCCTCAAAATGATTCCTAACAGCTGGGCCAGTGCTCGTCTTGGTTGTGCTCCATGAGCGGCTCGGGACTGAGGGAAGCCGAGCCCTGGGCAGGGGAGCTGCCAGGCCAGTGTCTGCGCACGTGAGCTCCACACAGGGGGCTAGGAGGGGGGCGGTGCTTGCAGGAAGAAGGGGCTGGGGAGAGGCAGGCTGAGTACAGGCTGCCAGTGCCTTCTCCCCGCTGCGTGACGCCCAGGATGGTCTCCGCAGGCCCTTCCCTGGACACCTGATGTATGACACAGCCCACAGTTTCCTGTCGCTTTGGCCAGCTTTCTCAGAAGGCCAGAGCACTGGCCAGCAAGGCCAAGGGCAAACCCCAAATTCTTGAGGAGAACTTGTGGTTCTCTGAGCTGTATTCTGCTCTGTGGCCTCATGTGGCTGCTCTGACTCTGACAGACCATTTCGCCCACGCCGGCCCCTGGTCCCCAGGGGAGCTGAGCAGTGGGTGCAGCCCAGGCCTTCTGGGCACCTGTGGCCCAGCAGCTGCAAAGAGCCGCACATTTCTGCCCCCGGTGTGGGGCTCTGGAAAGAGCACCGTAGGCCCTAGCTAACTGACTTAGGGTGGAAGGTTCTCAGTGCCTGCTAGTTCCTCCAGATCTGTCTTGGTTACATAATCTAAATAATTTTAAAACTCCTCAAGGTGTGAAATAGTTGAAGGGTGAAGTTAAGCACTAAAGAAGCCAAAGACGAAGAACCTAGCCCACCTACAGTAGATTTCTATTTGCATTTCAGTCACTCATTCAACCAAGTCCTATTGTGTCCCTAAAAGCAATAGGGAATGTGCTTCTGTTCCAATTAGTCATGACCTCATTCAATGCTCAAAACAAAGCAGCTGCTGTTATTATCTCCCCTTAACAGATGAGCACCCCGAGGCACAGAGAGGGCATTCAGCTTGTCCGAGTCACAAGGGTAAATGGCAGTGGGGGAACTCGAACCCAGGCAGCCTGGCTGCAGGATGCACCCCCTTGACCCCTGAGCTAGTCTGTCGACTGTGGGCAAGGTACCAAGCAGGGTTACATGAGGGAATTCAATAAAGACATGATGTAGTCCCTGCCCTCGGGAATTCACCATCCCCGAGGCAGAAGCAGTCTTTCCAAACTGGCCTGGGCAAATCTCCTGCCTGAGCTAAATTCTTCAATCGCTGGGTTGTCTTCGAGTCTTCGAATGTCAGAGCTGCAGCTAGACCATCATCGGACCCCTCTCTGTTCTCTGCACGTCAGATCCCTGCAGACGCTGAAACCCTACCTCGCAAGCCCCACCTATGCTTCCAGACGGGCCAGCCACAGCTCCTTCCTTCCCTGACCACCGCTCTGGAGTAACAGAAAGCACGGAGTGGGCCTTGCCAAGCTGCATGACAGAGATGCTGTGCGAGGGCCAGAGGACGCAGCTGAGTCGGGCCTGCTGCCCAGGCCCCGGCCACAGCCAAATGTGAGCCAGGTCAAACAGCAGAGTCACTCAGGACGTGCCGCCGCGCCCAAGCCCACCACCGCACCCAAGCCCGCCGCCCCGCTCAGCCCGCGGGGTCACCCTCGGCGGTCCGCTGGCTACAAGGTCATTCTGTGTTTTAGAGACCACCTGCCTCAACTCACCTGTGGGCTTGGGGGGTGACGCTTGGCCTTTGGCCCAGACCCCAATCCACTGAGGATGATCTGTTATAAATTAGCAAAAGTCAACGAGATGATTTCATCAAGGGCTTGCGCGTTAATTAGGCTCCAGTCAAGGTTGAGTCAAACACGGCTAGAAGGAGCCTGGTGTCCAAGGGCTGGAGATGCAGAGTGGCCCGTGGCACAGGGGTCCTTCTGGAGCATCGGACCCACTAGGAGGGGCAGTTAGAGGCCAACACAGCATGTGGACCAAGAGCCGAACCTCCTTCCTCGGGGTGTGGGGGAGGGGAGCTTATAAAACAGCTGCATTCTGCAGATAGGAAGTCGGAGATGTTCTGTCAGTCTCACTGTTTACTCCTGTCTCTAGAGTCACGGAAAGTCATTCTAAGGGCCAGTGTCTCTCCTCTTCCACAGGGTGGGGGGCGCCCTTGTCACAGAGATGTCAGGGCCTGGGGTAGGGACAGGGGCCCTTATGAGCAGCCTGTAACAGCACCTCGGATCTGGACCAAGGGAATACCACTTGGAAAAAATGCAGTGGTTTTAGCAACTTGGGACATAATGTGCGTTAGAAAGAGGCATGATAAATCAGAGATGACAGTGAGGACACCCCTTTCCTTTCTGCAATCTGGCTTGGCTTGGTGAGTCTCCCAAGGGGCTCCAGCCTCTTGCAGGAGGGGAGCCAGCCTGCACTAGGGCAAGGCTGTGCTGGCATGAACCCTCCACCGCCCAGAACCTCCAGTGCCGGGTCCAGGGTAAAGAGCACTGACACCCTCGCGAGAAAAGGCCTAGATTCTGAGCAGCTGCTTGGTTCTGGCGAGTTCCAGGAGGTGGTGGCTGTGTGTAGGATTGGGCCCAGTGCCCAGGCCTGGAGACAAGCACCTCACCAAAGGCTGCCCAGGAGAGTGAAAGATCAGCTCACGGGCCACAGTGAAACCCACAGACACAACATGCCCACGGTGCATGGAGAGACTGTGTTCTGGAGTGGCCGTGAACAAGCTCAGCAGACTTCGAGAAGAGCAGGGGATGCTGGGCCCCAGAGTCAGCCCGATGCCGTCATCACTGCCATCCCAGGCATGGCAGGGACACCCCAAAAGGCATTCCCAAATTACCTATGTAATTTTACCTTCCCAGGCATTTTTCCCAGAGGGCAAGTTGTAGGATTCTTGTTGCAACTCATCCATTGGCATTTGATTCCTGCCTCTTCAAACTGAGGAAGGGAAAAAAGATTTAAGAGTCCCTTCTAAAAATGAACAGCACTCTCAGACAAGGACAGCAAGTACTTTCTGGGATCTCAGAGCCTTGTCCAGTCTCACCGTGTTTGTAAAGTCCCCGGGCTTTACAGTTTGCCCAGAGTTTGTGGGGTGAAACCCACAGTGATTGTTCTTCCAAAGAAGAGAAAGGCCTTGGAAACATTTGTCCCCTGTTCTACAGAAAGTCGCATGTGACAGGAACCTCCATATTAAAAAAAAAGTGGTTGTGGTTTTTCAAATAAAGTTGCTCTACATTTCACAGAATCTCGAAGTGTTCAGATTGGAAGGGACATTGCAAGTCATGTCAGCACACCTCCCTCCCGGTGCAGCCCTCGGCTCTGCCGCAGGACCAGCAGGGTAGTGCCTCCAGGGACGGGGAGCTCATCCCCTGAAGGGCCAGCTCACGCTTTTCTGGACAGCTCTGTGTTTCAGATAAGTTCTCCCAACATTCGGCCAATTTTTCGATGGCTTCCGGCCAGCATTGTGAACTGCGTTTTCTGGAGTCGCTATAAACACCTCCACTCCACTTCCCCTAAGACACCCTCCAGAGCTTTGAAGATCCCTGCAACTGCCCGCCCGCTCATGTCCTCTTCAGTCTAGATTCATCGGCTTGTCAAACAACCTAACTTAATAAGCCGTTAGCTGCCTGGATCTTTCCCATTTAAGGGCAGTCTGCGCAGGATCATAGTTGCAGTTGCTCTGCCTTCTCCAGCAGCATCCACGCGAGCCCTCTGCTGGGCCCCACGGTAGTTGTGTTTGTGGACAAGCATTCTCTCCAGCTGGCCACTCGGGCTCAGCCTCCATCAGACCCCAGGGCTCAGATTCCAGGAGAAGAATGACTTGCCCCAGAGTGCCTTTCCCCACATAGGTGAAGTGGGCCAAGAGCTCTGATGGGGAAGGAAAACACCTGTCTTGGGTACTGAACCCAGGAGCTGGCACACGGCAGCGCTCCTGTTTTCTGATGCGTGAACGCATAAAGGAATGAAGGAAAGCAAGCTGGGACCAGGCAAAGAGATAAACACTCCATAGATTGAAAATCTTTCCCTCAAACGTCCCAAATCCCGTGCGCCCCTGCACCCCAGGCCCCTCCAAACCCAGCGCACGGGCTTTGAGGTGAAGTCTAACCACACCACCCACCCCACTGCGGCCTGTGTCCACTCCCCTGAGTTAGCAGCACCTCCCCCTCTTCACACCCACACCAGCCTCTTCCCATTCCTCTTCCTGCTCTCCCCATCTCTCCCCAAGGTCGCAATCAACAAGCCTCATCTGTAAGAGTCCCCGGATGTCCCTCTAGGACCCCAAGTCCACAGAGAGCCAAGCAAGAAGAAAACCTGGTAGAAGAATTTGTGTTGCTTTGGGGACATCAGCTCATATCCTTTGATCCTGGGCTGATTTGGGAAGGATCCTGAGCAGGTAGGTGGCTGCCTGGACAGAAATCCCTACCTGTGTGGCTGCCTGCACAGAGACCTATAGCCATGAAGCCCGGCTCACAGGCCTCCTAAGAGATACCTTGTAACCAGCACAAGAGGCAGTTGATCTGGAAGTGGGAAGTTTCATGTTTTATTTTCTCTGGAGTGAAAAGAAAAAGGAACTCTGGCCACTGTCCGTAAGCCCCAGGCCCAAGTCTGTCTACACAGGGAAATACCTGGCCAGGCCTCCCTCTCCACCCCCACCTTTGGAGATAAACTCTGATGAAGCAGTAACGACTGGCTTTGCTCTTCTGACAGATAAGGGATGACTTCCTTTAAAAGTCCTTCACACTCCACTGCTGCCAAAGCCATTTGAACAGCAAGCCTTCCTGACATCTCTGCTTATGAAGTGGGGCCAAGGTGGATTTCTCTGGAAGAGGCTCCGTCAGTCACGTGTTCTTGGTGGGGAGCAGCGAGCTAAAGCTGGGGTGCAGGAGCAGCAGGGAGATGCTTCATTCGTGCAGGCCCAGGAGGGAACTGGGGGCTGGGTGTGACCCTCAGGTGTGCCAGGCTGGGAGGTGCCTGACAGCAGGTGGGCTGGTGGAGGCAGATGGGATGGCGCCTCCGCTTCCCCAAGCAGCCCAAGGAGGGGTTTCTTCTGCTTGTTAGGGACAGCAGAGGCAGGTTCACAGGGAGAGAGGGAGGGTGCTGAGCCTACTCTGAAATATCCCTGAGCCCTTGTGGAAAGCAGTTGGGGAAAGGAAGGCATGTTCAGAGTTTTCTGTTCCCCTTCAAGTTTTTCCAATTGCTGGAAGTGCTTGGGCTGATGAAGCCTCTAGGGAGTAGGAGCCTGTGGAAGGGGATGTGAAAAGGATGGGGACAGAGATACAGGCAGAAAGAGGAGGGGAGACAGAGAGAGCTGAGGAGGATGGGGAGAAAAGAGAGCAGGGAGAGCACCAAGTTGAGAAAAAGGAGGAGTGTGAGGACAAGGTGAGCGAGAGAGGAGAGTCGGGGAAGACAGGAAACAAAAAATATTTCGAGGGGAGAGGGCTTTAATAAGAATGAGTCAAAAAGAAAGAGACTGATTTCCCTGGTTTTTAAAGGGAGACTAACATCCCCCTGTATGTGCAGATCACTTTGTCTTTATCCTGTCATCTGCTGCTGGACATCGGGTGCCATCGGCAATGACGCGGAGGAACTGGGAGGACACTATGCTGAGTGCCATAAGCCCATCACAGGAGGACAAGTGCCACAGGACCCCCCTTACGTGGGGTCTCTAAGACAGTCAGACTCACAGAATCAGAGGAGGCCAGCGTTACCAGAGCCGGGGGAGGAGAAATGGGGAGTGTTTTGTTCAGTTGGTAGAAAGTTCCAATTGTGCAAAATGAGTTCTTTCTAGAGATGTGCTGTAGAACACAGGGCTTACAGACAGCAGCACTGTCGTGCACACTTAAAATGTGTCAGGAGAGTAGATCTCATGTTGTGTTCTCACTACACACACGAAACAGTCAACCCAACCAAGGGACACAAGGACACTTTCAAGGTGACGGATACTGTGGTGATGGTGTCGGTGGTGTATGCATATGTCCAAACCCATCACACTGTATCATTAAATGTCTTCAGCTTATTGTCTATCCATTTCCCTCGATAAAGTTGTATTAAAGAAGAAGAAGGAGGGGGAGGAAGAAGAAAAGGAGGAGGAGGAGAGGAAAGGGACTATGATTAGGAAAGGCAGGCCGAGTGTTTTGAGAGAAAGATTAAAAATCGGCAGGTCTTCCTAAGCCTATGAAACTCAGACACATTCCTATACGTAATGTTTCCAGACCAGAGACCACCCCCTCCCCTTTTTTTGGTCTTAGTTGACAGAGACTTTAAAGTCAAATTTATTGCCTAAGTTTTGTGACTGCGAATCAGGTCACTGAAACATCTATATCTGCTTCGTGGAGAGAGTCCTGCGTGTTTACTTTGGATGTCTCCCCTGCCGCTCTCAAATAAAGGTCAACATGCACACACAGAGAACCGGGAAAAAAGGTTCTCCTGACCCGTCCCGTCTCAGGAAGAGAATAAGACACGTCCCAGGAAAGCAAGACGCAGCGTGAGGAAGAATGAACCCGGGGGCAGAGGAAGGCCTGGGAAAGGCGGGGTCTTGGGGAGCAGTCTTCCAGACAGGCAGCAACCAGAAAGATCAGTGAGCCAATTAGGGTTTTTGCCCTATGGGTTGACTTATTACACTGACTTACTTTTGATTACCTAATAGTTTCAGTTGGTTACACAGGAGCATGGTACATGTTTCCAAAGGTCCAAAAAGGTATTGAGTGAGACATCAGTCATCCTCCAAGACTTGTCCTTCAGCTACCATCTTGCCCCTCCTGCCCCCAGGCAAATGCTGACCCTGTTCCTTACGTCTAAAGGGAGACGGCATGGGTCTCTAAGAGGCTGGACGAGAGATGCTGGCCTGTCCTGAAGATGGGGTTAGAAAGACTCCTCTGGGGAAGTGATTCTTGAGCTGAGAGGTGAGGACGAACAGGAGTTTGCTAGTGAAAGAAGGAATTGCATGTGCTAAGGCCCCGGGGCTGGTGAAGGCACAGCACTTTCGGTGAAAGGGCAAGCAGGTAGTGTGGCCCATTTGCAGAGAGTAAGGTGGGGGTGGGGGGAGAAGAGGTAGGGCAGTGGGCAGAGCTGGGCAAAGGCTATATTACGACTGAGATCTTTGTCTACAGAACTGAGGTAAGTCCTGACACTTGGGAGGGTGTATGTGACGTTGATGAGGACAAAGCTGTTAGAGATTGTACGGTAAACCTTGGGTGTCCTGCCCCACACCTGTTCAGTCTCTCCTTTGAGTCCAGCCACGGCCGCAGTAGACACTCCCACGTGGGCTTCATCTCGTCTCACATCACCAGCCCCAACGTCAAATACAGAGCTGCTCTGATGATGCCCATGACAGGGGAAACGGGAGGCTTGTGCAGATGTGCAGGAACGATTTGGAGGGGCAGGGGTGTTCATGTTTCCAGAAGCAACCCTCAGCCAGTGAAGAACCAGGGCCGAGGGATAGAGGCTCCTCAGGCACCATCCACAGGATACTCTTCAGAATGTCCCGATGGGCCCTATGTGCCCACAGCGTGACCTCACTTATACAGTCTTACCTTGACTTTCCGTCTTCTCCCTCTCTGCCTGCCCCCTTCTGATCTGGGGATTATACCCCCTAAACAGACAGCCATCATAGAAGTCCTTGGATGTGCTACTTTCTGAGTGGATCCCCTTTAGACAGAGGCAGTTGTAGTTGGCTGGGTAAGAAATGATAGGAGCTTGGACTAGGGTGGCAGCCATAGGAAGAGGCAGATCTGAAAGCTATTTGGAAGAGTACATCAGGAGTCTCATGCAGCCATGTTCTTTGTCACCAGTTTATTTTATATTCCCTTTGACATCCAGTGCAGCCAGCCCAGCTCACAGCTTGTGGTAGGTCCAGGATGGAGGAGGTGGGGTGACCTGCTGCAAGCCTGTGTCACAGCTGTACAAATGGCCACCTCATATGGAGGTAGGACGCAACAACCATTGCAAAACTAAGGTTACAGGGGGTGAAGACAGTGTTTCTAGACAGCCCCTAGTTTAGCTGAATTTATAATGGGGCCCTTGGCAGAGATCCCCGACATCAGTGTCTCCTTTGGGCAAGACTGTGTGGCCAGGACCATGGGAGTAGAGATAGAAGGAGCAGCATCAGTGGGGGGAGCAGAAGGGGGAGGAACAGTGACTGTTCCTTATGGAGCTCATACCAACCCCGGGTGGTAGATATTATTACTCCTATTTTGCAGATGAAGAAATGGAGACTCAGAGAGGGAAAGGTAGTCTTCCTAGGGTCACAGAATAGCAAGTGGCCGAGTACGAACTCACATACTTGGCTCCAAATGGCTCCAAAGCCCAGTCTTTACCCACTATCTCCAGAAACTTCTCTTCAACTCCCTCTGCTCCGTGGCTGAGGGAGAATCCAGCCATCTCTGTTTATGCTGGATTACTAGGTTAGCTTATTGTCAATTAGTCTGTTACTCAGGAGATGAGGCTCAAATGACCCTCGATGGAAGTGGAGAACAGACATGACAAAGACTGTGGCCTTGGCAGGCTGGGTGATCTAGAGGAGACACAGAACGCCCTTGTTTATTTATTTAACACACAACTGTGTCAAATCATTTAACCCTTACAATTCCATGACATTGGCTCCACTGTCATCCTTTTATAGATGAGGAAACTGAGGTATAATAAAACGGCTTAATAAGTCACCCAGGGAGACACAGTTAGCAAGTAGCAGAACTAGGGTTTTAGCCCAGATGCTCCATAATCTGTGTTCTTACTCACCATTCCATGTGGCCCCTTCTTCACCAACTCACTCCACAAACCCTGTGAGGTGCTTGTGCCAAAATCAGGGTTCCGTGAGATGCCGTGGGCGTGGAGACTGGGCAAACTACAAAATGGGTCAACACGAATTCAGCCTTCGGACAATTTGTTCTCCCATAGGCGTTGGATATTTTTGTAAATGATCATAAGAAAATGTAGGAAGTGACAAACGTCTAATGAAAGGTACTATACAATGCTATGGGGGTTGAAAACAAGAGAGAGATTCCCACAGCAGGGAAGTGATGGGATGGTACCTCAGTTCATTTTTGCTGTGTAACAAACCGCCCCACAATTTAGTGGCTCAGAGGAGGCCTATTTATTATTTCTCAGTTCTGCGGTAGGTCAGGCAGCACTTCTGTGTGGGGTGGGCTCAGGGGAGCCGGGTGATCCTGGATGGCCTCACTCGCCTGTCCAGGATGTCTGGGACAGAAGCAACCCCACCCCACGTGACCTCCTGCCCTCCAGATCTATAGCCCAGCCTTACCCTCCTGGTGGAAAAAAGGCTTCTGTCAACAGGAGAGAGAAAAAGCCCTGATGCACACGCACTTCTATAACCCCTTCCTCTGTCACATTTCCTAGTGTTTCCTTCCCCAACACAAGCCACGTGGTCAAGCTAAAATTCTACTTTCTAGAGAGATAGACTCTGCCTTTTGGTGGGAGAGCTGCAATATCACATTGCAACAAGATATGCTTCGAGGGGCAGAAGGGATGCATAACTTTTCCCCCCTTGGCCAGTCAGGACCAGAGAAAGCTTTACCAAAAGGATGGGCCTGGAGAGACAGCTGGGGTGGAGGCATGGGGCAGGTTTCCCAAACATGGAGAAAAAAAACTCACAGAAGTGAGAGAGTAAGGGGTCCACGGGGACTGGCAAGTGCTTCATTTGGCTAGAGGGAAAGTTGGAAAAACCAGCTGGAACTGAATCATGGAGGGATGGATGTCTTTAAGATCTTGGATGACACCCAGTGGCTTACGCAGAGGCCGATCTCTGCTTGCAGGGCCGGTCCCCCTAAGAGGACCGGCCCCACCTGCATGCCTGGTCACCTTGGCCGTGCGTCTCTCGTGTTCCTGGAGCATCTCCATCACCCAGTCCTGAAGGGCAGACAAAGGACCTTCAGTAGCTGGTCTACAGGCTGCCAAAGCTCTCCAATGGCCTGTTCTGAAAAGGTGAGTCAGGACAGTGGTAACTGGGGGGTGGGACATCTGGAGGACTGAGGGACCCGTGGCAGAGGTGAAATGAAGGGCATGCTGAGTTTAAGTCAAAGCTGGGGCATGTAAAGCCATGTTCAGATTGACCTTGGGGGAGCGGAGGGTGAGCAGGCCAGCGGGTAGAGGAAGGAGGAGCACAGGAAGAGAGAATCAGACACAAAGGGAGAGGACCAGTCTCAGGCCCAGATGGCGTCCCCATCCAGGTGCAGGCTTATGAGCACTCCTTTTCTCTTCAGCTTTGGAATGGCCCCGGCCCTGCATCAGGTGACGGGTGATTCTCTCCCTTGCATCCCTGGTTAGAACATTGGAGTCCCAGGTGAAAATGTTGGATGGAATAAAATTTCCAAAACAGGCAGGTCGACCAGGGAAGGAAGTATACCTTGGTCAGGTTGCAAAGCGGGTTGGACCCCAAGTGGGGGTGGGCATCCCAAACTGAGTTGTTCTTAAAATGGGCTATCCCCTCTCCCCCTCTCCTAGCTAGCAACTAGGCACACCGTAAAGTGAAAACGAGCCATCATATTTTCAGAACAATCCTGTGACTGGGTGAAGTCTCAAACACTTAAGAAATGTTGGTGTGAAGGCTAGTTATTTCTTTAGTTATCCTTTCTTTCCCACACTCCATCAGTTCTCACTCTTGTTGTTAAAGAAGCCAGCAGTCATTCCATGGTGCATTATCCCTTTTGGGGACATTGATCAAGGACACCTCGGCAGTCGTGCAGGAAAACATATTTCCCTGGGAACCAGAAGTCACACGATAGTCTTAGCCCCGCCGAGCCCCATGAGGGCTGGGGGGAGACATCCTCGTCATGTTAACATCCGGTGCGCCTGCTCTGTGCCACCTCTTTCTCTGTAAACAAGGGCTGTGCAGCCGCCAGAGCACGGAATGACACATCTACAATGTGATGTGTCAGCCACTCGTGTTTCTCTTTCACGAGACCCCCTTGTATAACTTTGCAGTCGGCCCACCGGCAGCCTATAAAACCTGGCTTATCGGAAGCAGATACACCAGGCAGGAGACATCGCTCGTCAGGGACTGACCCAGCCACTCCAGGACATGAGTTCATCTGCAGGGGGAAAGCCACTGGGACATCTAACGAGGTGCGGGCACCTGTCCCAGGTCACCCTGGACACCGCTCCCTGCGAGAACGCTCACGCTGGGCCTGAGTAGACTTTGCATGGTCTCGATGACTTGACTGCTTGTGACTCTTCTTCCAGTAGAATTCAGAGTTCCCTGATGCAGCCAAATATTCCTCTCAAAAGCAGTTCTAGTCTATTCGTGGCAGCGGAAATGTCTCCTCTTTTGGGAATTCAGAGTGCTGGCGTGAGGGGCCAGCTCCCACTTCAAAGGAAGCGTGTTCAGACCAGATGCCTCTTTGGACTTGAGCAACAAGGGGAGGAGCCTGACATGCCCCGTTTTCGTGCATGTCCCACTCTCCCCTGGCTCTGCCCAACCTTCCCTGTGCGCTCAGAAACCACTTTTGTCCCCAACTGGTCTTGGGCACAAATGGGACTGTGAGGTCTGTACATAGAAAGGTCTCAGGGAGTCTCCCTGTTGCCTCAGCTTTGTTCTCTTTTGGGGTGTGTCTTGGTTTTGTACATGACTCTCACCCATCAGTATCCAGGTATTCAGCTGCAGGAGGAAAGCAAGTCAGTCAAGTTTCATGATGGAGGTGCCCCTGGAAAACAGATCTCCACAGCAACCTCAGGGTTACCTGCCCAGCAGTATTCAGATGTTACTAGCCACGGAAGCATTTTTTTTAAAATGAAGACCAAGCAGCAATGTTTACACAGACAAAGGGTTTTTTTGTTTTTGTTTTTGGTTTGTTTTGATGTCATGTTCCTCTGTTCAGAGTTATTGGGGTAACACCATGTGTTTGGGGAGCGTCTGGTGTGTAGACAGCATTTCCCCCGTGCCTCTGTCTCAGCACAGAGGTTTCTTTCCGACAGAAAGGAGAGGGTTCTTTTAGGAAGCCAGTGCCATTCTTCCTCTCTCTTCTCACCGCTGTCTGCTGCCAAAGAGTTGTTTTCAAGTTTTGAAGCCAGAATTCCTACTTTTTTGCAAGATCTGGCCCACGTAGGACTTGGTTGGGGTTGCCCACGGGAAACCCAGGTGCCGGGGTAGGAGTGACCGCTGCCCTGGCGACCTTTTGCCCCCCCTGCCTGGGGTCGTTGGCCGGGGGCGCATGCGTGACCAGCACTACTCTGGTCCCAGTAGCCTCCTGGTGATGAGCATTATTGGAAAAGACATCTTTTGTCCGTCTGCAGCTCCCTGAAGAGCTTACTGAATTGTTGAGAAACATCAGAGAAAAAAGGTTTCTCTACGTCAGAGGATCTCAACACTGGGGCTGGGGGGACACCATCATTTGGCAAGGCCTGGAAACCTTCTGGTTTGCACAGCTGATTGAGGGGTGCTGGTGGCTTCTTGTGGGTCGGGGCAGGGAGGCTGCCAAACACCCCACAACGCACAGGACAACCCTCCCCCCATAATAAATGACCCAGCTCAAAATGTCACCAGGGCTGCGGCTGAGAAATCCTGCTCTCCGTAACCAAAGTGGAAATCCAGCAAGGCAGGGATTCACAGCAGATCTCTAGGATTAGCGTGGAAGAGCAGGCGGTGGGTTATTTATTAACTGCATGAATAAGTGCCCCTCAGTGGATTCACTAGAGCTCCAGCACACAAAATTGCTTTCTTGTGACAGGGAGAGTTGGCAGGGCAGGCCAGTCCCTTCTGGAACGCCTTTTCTCCTCTGAGTTATGATCGAACTCCATGTTGTCTCGCACTGCCTCCGTGTTGTTCAAATTCCTTTCTGCACCATTCAGACAAGCATAACTCCTTCCTTTAAGGTCTTATCAACTAGACTTAAAAAAAAAAAAAGTAGATTCTTCATTTAAAAGCAATATGTGTAGCCCTGGCCGTGTGGCTCAGTTGGTTGGGGCATTGTCCTGTACACCAAAAGGTTCTGGGTTCGATTCCTGGTCAGGGCACATCCCTAGGGTGTGGGTTTGATCCCTTGGTCGGGGCACATACAGGAGGCAAGCAATAGATGGTTCTCTCTCTCACACCGATGTTTCTCTCTCTCTCTCCTTCCCTCCCCCCTTCATCAGTGAGCATATCCTAGGGTAAGGACTGGTTTACTTTCTCCCTCCCTCTCTCTCTCTCTCTCTCCCCACCCCCTCCCTCGGGACAGGTGGAAACAGGAGAATGGGTGGCATGACCATTAGGAGCCTGCCATGGCCACATCTATAACTTACTTCACACTTAATGGACATTGCTTTGCCGTCACTAGTCTTCCAGTCCCCATGTCCTAGAATTATGACCTTAAATGTGGCTTGTGTGCTGGATAAATACAGGCACAACTTCTGAGGTTCGCTCACTGACGGAAGTGGGAGGTGGCCTGAGAGGAGCTCCGCCCCCCACCAGCATCTAAGGCAGAGACACAAACCACACCAGACCAGTTCTCGGGGCAGGTCCCTCCAGTCTGCACTGCTGGCTCTCTCACCAGGACCTTCTGCCTTCCAAAGCACGAGTGGCTCTGTCACATCCAGGCAAACTTAGGTCAAGATTACAAGTGTGAAGGCCCTCTGAAGGTCACACCCACTAGCTCACTGCCATGGGGGAGGATGAGGTAAGGCTAAGGGGCGAAACTTGCTTAGTGGGCTCTCACTGGAGACAGAGTGGGCTGGGCGAAGTGTCTCCTGTTTCAGCGTTCCATGTCAACAGCACAGTGGTTCTCTGAGAAGTTCCACCGATTGGAAAAGATGAGCTACAGCAGATCTTTTCAATCTATGTGCTGCAAGAATTTTTCAAGCACCCAAGACCTGACTGTTTAGCCAGGGACACTGGCCTCTTTTCTTTTAGATTGTCAAATTTAAAAAAATGACAACAGCCAATGCAAATGCATGAATGAATTAAAATTATGCCTATTTTGTGTCAGATTGGCAAAAAAAAATTTTTTAGTGTGCCACAGAAATTTAGTAATTAGTTTACGTGTGCCGTGAGATGAAAAGGTTGAGAATCACTGACCGAGAGTGTTCCACGGAGTTTCTGCTCCAGTTCCTCAGAGCTGTTACTTTTAAGAACATGATGAAGGTGTTCAAGCCAAGGAAGCATTTTAGAAGCTGATGTCGATTCATTAGCAAGTTAGGCATAAGTCCAGAAGAAAGTGATCTCAAGAAGCAACAGTAGCCAACCACCACCGTAGAGTGGAAATTAAATATGTATATTGTATTAATGGACTTTGAGTTGCAGTGATGTTTTATGCTAGATTCCCCCTGGGGGTGAGGTGCATCGTGTGGCTACAGCAGCGCGGGACGGCCGTTGAGCTTCTGCACAAAAATCCTCACACCTGAGACGGCGTCCTGGGGAGCCAGAAGCTAACGTGGCCCATCGAGGTTTGGGGCCGAGGCTGGGCCGAACAGACCTGCCCTCTCTGAGTGCACCCCATGTTCTCACATCCCAAGACTAAATTTGCTTGGTCTATTTCATCACGCAAGCAGAGTCTGCTTCTGGATCCCGCTGTGACCCAGGCAGCAGGGTCTCGCTGTCCTCCTCTCCAGCGATCGCCACTTCCTGCAGAAAGAACGTCCCGGGCCACTGTCCTCTGCGGGAAGCCAAGTGTGGGGCAGGCCCTTGGTGCCTCATGGACTTCTCTCCCGGGAAAGCCCCAGGGCAAGGGCTTCGTCACTCCTCACCTGAAAGGCTGTTACCCCAGCCGTTACTGTGCAGCCCAGGTCTGGAAGAGCGGAGCCCCTTTCTAACAGAGGGAGAATCTTCCTGGGTTTCCTCGCACAGCCTGTCAGCAAGTTCTCCACACCAGGCCCTGGAGGGATTGAGCTGGCCCTCCTGTTTAGGAAAGCCAGAAAATCCTTACAGATGTTTTTCTGAGCTGTTCTGACCAGGGCTCAGGGATTTCGCCCTGCCTGGTATCACGTAGCCTCAGGGAGGTGGGGAATTAATTCTCCTTGGGGAGCAGGAAGTGTATTACATGACATCCAAGTGTAAGTGTGTTCCTTTTGGATAAAGCAATGTTTTTTCCTTCTATTTTTCTTTGTTTAACCTTATCACAGAGTTCCTTGATTTCTTTTTCTTTTTTTTCCTTAAATTTTTTTTAATTGTATTTTTTTCATTACCAGCCCCTTGATTTTTTTTCTCTCCGCTTTCCTCAGCTCCCGAGTGAGCTCTGGTTCTGCAGGATCTACTCTGTTCCCCAGGTGCTCTGAGTGGCAGGATTTCTAGCCATGCCCCTCTCTGAGCGCATCCAAGCCTCCCAAGGGCTTTACTCGCCTTGTTTTCTCATCTGATGCAGAAATCCTACTCCGTCTCAATGTTCAGATCTTAGGCCTCCCACTTCGAAGTCATGAACACAGAGCAAGTCGGGTGCTCAGGACACAAGCACCGTGACCTTATTTGCTGCCTGATTCCCTGGTCGGCAATCAGCACCCACGCTCCCTCTCATCTGTCTTCCCCTCCCAGCAGCCCTCCTTCCGTCCCAGGACCTGCCTGCAGACAAGTGTCTGATATGCTTTACGGCACCAGACAGACTCCTCACACCTAGTCTTTCTCTGACAGTGTGTAAGGCATTTTGTTTCATCGTTTGAAATGAAACTTTAAATGCAAGTACCCCGGCAGAGGAATACCAAACTGAAGTCACAGTGAGACAGGAGCGGCTCACAGTCTCACCACGAAGCAGAGACCTTGGTTGTGTGGCTTTGCATGCCTGTCTGGGTTTTGCTTCGGGTTTCTTTGGGGAGAGGGGTTGAGAATGTGAGATGAGAAGAGCGGAGACGTGTTGGACACCTAAAAAGGGAAGGCCAAAGGAAGACAGGCCTCCCTTCTTCACAGCTGTGATCGTTTCCTCTGCTTAATGCTCTTCCTGCCTCACCTTGCCCTGGTTCACCTGCCGAGCCAGCCTGGCCTGAGCCGATGCTTCTCCTAGGCGCACGCGGCTCCGTGAGTGGAGACAGTGCTCGCTCCTTCCGCCTCGCATGCGTTCTCTGTCCCTCCTTCAGTTTCAGACTAAATGGCTTTCCCCAGAAATGCAAAAATGAGACAGTGTGCCAGAAGACACAGGTTTTACTTCTCGTTAACCACACAATCTGGAAAGGAACAGACGTGGAAGGAAAATAAGGCAAAGAAGGGATGAGCCCTAGGATGGGGGAGGTGAAAGGAGCAGTAAGCGTCTGCTGGAAACTCGGAGTAGTCCGACTGGGCTCAGTGACACTGAGTCCTGACACCGCCTCCGTGCGCCAAGCCTGGGCCTCTGTCCACGCCTGCATTCCTTCCCATCCCCGTCTGCTCTGGACCACAGGGCCCCCGAGCCCGGCAGGCTGCGCTGCCCCGAGTCCTGGGCAGCTGGGTTCTGGCTGGGCCCCGCCGAGGGGCGCTGGCAGGGGATGGGCACAGGGCGCGAGGAAAGGTGGGCTGTCTCTCCCTCCCTCTCTGCCTTATACAATGTGTATGTCAGTATTTTTTTTCTCATTGTTGACACCACACACACAGAATAGACCCTATAGGGAACTTGAAGGCTTTATGACTCGAACCTGAAGGGAGGCATAGAGAGGCATCCCGAGAGACACAATGATCTTTCTGTTCCCGTTTTCTCCAAACACTGATCGCAAAGGAGGCTCTGCCCAGTTGTTTTTCACTTGCCTCCTTTCTTTGGGGGTCTTTGCGCCGCCCCCCCCCCATTATGGGCAACTGCCTGAAGGCCCCAGAACTAGACCTGATGAGGCCCATCTTCCACCTCACCTCACAGAGCAAGTCGCTCTGTCTGAGCCGCTTTGGTTCTGAGGCAAACACTCTGGCTGAGGGGCTGCCTCTTGCAGGATGTCCAATTGTCGGCCCGCAGGCCGCGGGCCACATGCGTCCCAGAATGGCTCTGAACGCAGCCCGACACAAAATCGTAAATTTACTTAGAATTTTCTTTTGCTCATCAGTTTTTGTTAGTGTTTGTGCATTTAATGCATGGCCCAAGACAATGCTCCTTCTTCCAGTGTGGCCCAGAGACGCCAAAAGGTTGGCCTCCCCTCTGAGAATAAGTCCGATTCTGTTGCTCCTTCCTACGACATCGCCGGACCTTGTGTCCATAACATTCCTACCATTTTAAACTGTCACCCGATCCTGGGTCACTCACTTTGCCCCGCTTTTGCATTTGCGTGCACCAACCCACCCGTATCAGAGGGGTTGCTTCACTACTCCACAAAGAAAAACGCCATTCAGAAACTACACAGCTGAGTGGCTCTCGCTGTGCTGGTTGTCTCCCGGGGACTTGGACCCCAGTTTGAATATTACAAGAAATGTGGTAAGGGATTTGGGATCAAAACCTGAATTCCTAACTCCACCAACACTTCGCTCCCAATCCAACATTTTATTCTGTGTTATTTTGTTTTCAAACATTGAAGTAGTTATGTACTCTAAACAGCTGTATGTTATATTAAAAATAATTTTCTAGGTCATGAGTTCCAGAGAAAATAGAGCCCGAGGCATGAGAATGCAGGAAGTCGTCCCACCCTCTCCTCTGTCTTCTTTGTCTTCTCTGCATCCCTGGTCTCGTTTTGGCTGGAAATTGTCCAAAGGCCAGATTGTAACCTAGGGAGTCCGATTTTGGAAAGCTCACAATGTCACCCTAACCTCCTAATTGTCTCTTCCAACCTTAGCTTTTTTTTGTTTTGTTTTGTTTTCATGAAGGCAAGGCCAATGAGATAAGAAGAAAACTAGGAAAGAGAGTTGACTCAGTGGTCAAGTGAAGAGGGTCTTCCAAAAAGAAATCTCCTTTCTTAAAAAAATAAAAAAATTCCTGAAACAGTTTTCCCCTCCACTGTCCTCTCTCTCCTTCCCATTACCAAGTTCCTTGACAAGGCAGTCAGCTGGCTTTGCTCTGCCAGCACCCACCCCTCAGCCCCTGCATGGTGACTTCCACCAAGTCCTGAAACTGCCGTGTCAGAGGTCAATCTCCAACTTTCATTAAATTTTGGGAACATCTTGGTGTCATTTTCCAGATGCAGCTGCTGGTTTGATGATGCTGCTTGTCTCCATCCTTCCGTTCTCCATTTCGTCACTCTCTTAATCCAATCAGGGGCCAAACATCGTCAGAGTGTTTTTGCAAAAGTCTTCCGTCCTTCCAGGGCACTATGACGATGAGCAAGGCATTGAGAACTTTGTGCCAAATGGCCACCTCGGTTGTTGGTTTGTTTTTTTTTTTTACCAGTTGCCATTTAGAGTTTTGCTTCTGTTTGTACCACCTGAGACACCCCTGCTAGGTTAGAATCCATACATCATGCCTATGATAATGCCATTGCTCTGCTCAGAAACCTTCCATAAACTCTCCTTTGTCCATCGAATGCAGTTGAAACAACCAAACCTGGCACCCAGGTCCCGGTCCTGTGCAGGTTCACATGCAGCCATATTCATCCGCGTGTACAACTCCTTGCTCACTCGTTACATCCTAACAGCATCCTTGTTTTTAAAAAAATATAACAAGCTACAAAAATAAGAAAAGAATGGGGGAAAAATAGACTCACAACTTCATGACAAAGTCCTCCTTCTGCCCACACCTGCCATCTGGCAATATCACCCCCTATCTGATGCTCTCAGCCATGGGGGCCCCCGGTCGCGGCCTCTCAGTGCTTACACCTGGCTCACTATCTTTCTCTGCACTCCCGTCCTCACTCTGGGACCTAAACACCCCTGCGAACTACGGGTCCAACACTCTGGCCTTTCTGATTCTTCACGGTCTTCTCCCTACTGACCTTCCTTCCATTTTACTTCAACCACAGCGCGTGGTCCCACTCTGGGCCTTGTTTGGGCAGAGTGCCACCTCCAAAGCCACGAACACTGACGTCTCGCCCTTGGAGACGGCCCTCCATCCTCCTGCTCGCTTTGTCACTAGCCCCGGTGGCAAATGCCTTTGACCTCAGTGGAACTTCTGCCGCTTTCTGGACTTCCCCTTCGACCTCCAGTAACTTGTACCTAGTTAGGAGAAGAGTGTGGGCATTCCTCAAAAGCTAAAAAATAAAAATAGGATCCAGCAATCACATTTCTGGATGTTTATCTGGAAACAAAAACACGAATTTGAAGAGATATATGCACCCCCTGTTCGTTGCAACAGTGTTTACTGTAACCAAGACTCAGAAATAACCTAAATGGCCACTGATAAGTGAATAGGTAAAGGAAATGTGATGTGTGTGTGTGTATATGAATATTATTCAGCTATAAAAAAGAAGAAAATCTTGCCATTTGTGACATAAATGGCCAACATGGAAGTCATTATGCCAAGTAAAATAAACCTGACAGAAAAAGATAAATATTGTATGATCTCATATGTGAACTAAACAAAAAACAAAAACAAAAACAAAACCCCAATCAAAAAACCAAAACGAAACAAAAATGAGCTCATGGAAATTGAGAAGAGATTGGAGGTAGGGGCAGGGGGATTGATGAAATGGGCGAAGGAAGACAAAAGGTACAAAATGAAGAAACCCTGGGGGTGGAATGTGCGTGGGGACTGTGGGTAATGATACTATATTTCATATTTGAGAGTAGCTGGGAGAGCAAATCTTAAACGTTCTCATCACAAGGGAAAAAATTGTAACTACGTGTGGTGATGGATGTTTCCTAGACTTACTGTGGTGATCATTTTGCAATATATACATCACATGGTATCCCTGAAGCTAATATAGTGTTCTTAATTATACCTCAATTAAAAAATTTATGCTGCCGAACAGACTACATTATAAGCATAAACATGTGTGTACATACAGACACATATGTATATGCCTATTTACAGAGATTTTTAGGGGTAGAATCATAGGCATAGGATTATGGAGGAATTTCAACCTTTAAATTATCTATTTGGGTGTTCTTGTATGTATATTAATGTATATCATTTTTATAGTCAGAAAAACAAATAATTTTTAAAGACAATGTAAGTGTAAGAACTCAACTAAAATCCAGAGTCAAGAGAATCACTTAATAAATGCTATAAGGGCTCTGGTGGAAGCTAATCAATGAATTTCATGATTCCAAATTGTACAATGGCGAATAATCCTATGTAACAAGACACACTACTGGCATAAAACTCCTTTTGCCATTAACCTTCAAATCACAGTACTTCTTTCCCATGGGATTCAAAATACAGCAGGCTCCCCAGGACATTCCCTGGGGAGAATCCAGCTACCGAATACCACCTGCAGCGACAGTGCCCACAAAGGTGTGCCTGTTGCTGAGAAAAGAACAGGATGCCAGTGAGCCCCGATAACAGTACACTGCCAAGAAGTGCTGGCTTCCTGTGGACAAAAGGGTGCCTGGGGGTATCTGCGTGTCCCCACGAGGATGGACCAAAGCTCCTGTTGCCAAGAGTGTGTTATCAAAAAAGGCAAGTTGTTGATGGTCCAGCACCCTTCCATTCCATTCTCACTCTGGCCCCTAACCTTTGGCTTTTTCTCCCTCCCCCAACCTCACCACACAAACACACATACATGTTTGGTTTTTTACTTTATTCCCAGTCTTTGGATTTGCCAGCTAATCTTGGTTTCCCCAGCATGACCCTTGGAACTCTGTAAGGGTATGGACTTGGACTCACTATTTGGCTCTGTTCTTGATCCCGTGAGGAAAATCCTCACTTCTAGTTCAGTGGGCCTGAAGCCTGACACTTCCCCCTGTGCCGCACCCCCGGGTGTCTTCCCTGCTTCCCTGTGGGGTTCAGAGAGAGGAGATGGGCATGTCTTCGAGGATACCTGGCAGATGACCACAGGACAAACCACGAGTCGCAGTGAGCTTGCAGTAGAAATCACTGCTGCTGTTCTGTGTATGTTCAGTGTTTAGTTTTTATAGAAAGCTATACAAAATAGCCAATATATGGCTGAGCATGATATAAACATAATACATGACTTAAATATAACAATAATATTAGTTTTGACAAAGCTGGCTTCTCAGGGGCAGCCCCAGAATTCCCCGCCTCCCCCAACAACCCCCCAACCCCCCACCGCCCCGGGATAGAGACTTGTCTCTGAGGACAAAAGCCTCTATGAGGCTGCTTGTGGTAACTGCTAACGTACTAGAGAAAGGAGAAAGACCCTCTGTGTCAAATAAGGAAAAGACTCTGTAGTTTTTCTTCTTAGAAGACAGGGAAAGAGGGGAGCCAAGAAGACAAGAAAAGGTTTGTACTAGGGTGAAAGGCTGGTGACGTTTTCTGGGGACAGTGGGGCTCAGACACTGTCTGAGAATGGGGGAAAGCCGCTCTCCCACTCGGGGCTATTTCTGTGTCATCCACCCAGCTTAGTACCCCTTCCCTCCCCCCATCAGCTTCAGCAACCTCTTCCCTGCCTACCCTTATTCTTCATAAGTGGAGGCGTGTGGACTATGTAACTCACAGAATGGACAGTTTTATGGGGGCAAATGGAGACAAAGTTGGGAGCAGTGCAGGAGTGGCCCTGGAAGCGGAAGAGGACTTGAGGACACAAACTCCAGTCTGTCTCCTCCCCAGAAGTTCAGAGACAGACGGCCGGGGATTTTGGAAATCCATAGACAACAGGGTTGGGAAATTTCTTGTGAATTTGCCCAGTCTCAAGAGAGACAGGGAGGCCTCAGCTGACGCCTGGAAAACAAAAAACCAGAACGCAAAATCATAAATACACACAATTCATCTAGCTTTTCTAAAAAGCTGATATGTTACAGATTTATATACATAGATACAGACTTTCCTACCTATCCATCTCTCTCTCTATCTCTCATCTCTCTGGGGACTGGAATGTTCTGAAGACTCTGTGCCCTCGACCGGGTAAGCACATTTGACAGGCGTGTGTTTCAACCTTCCCTCTCCAATTGCCCTCAAATGTGTGTTCTTTAAATCTAGGCCAACACTGGGCCCTAGCTGGTGTGGCTCAGTGGATTGAGTGCCAGCCTGTGAACCAACAGTCACCAGTTCTACTCCCAGTCAGGGCACATGCCCAATAGGGAGCATGTGAGAGGCAACCACACATCGATGTTTCTCTCCCTCTTTCTCCCTCCCGTCCCCTCTCTCTAAAATTAAATAAATAAAATCTTAAAAAAAAAAGAAATCATAAAACATTCTTAAAAGTCTAGGACAGTACTGGGGAAAAAAGGAAAGTAACTAGCACAAATAAATGAATTTTTAAAAATACATAGTTGGCATACAGTATTAGTTACATTAATTTTAGGCATACAACACAGTGATTTGACACTTTTATTATACCTTACAATGTGATCACCCCACTAATTCTAGTGACCATCTGTCAGTGTACAAACTTACCACACTATTATTGACTGTATTCCCCTTCACCTTTTGTACCCAGTCTCCCACCCCTGCCTCTTAAAGAAATCTTTTAAAATAGCAGCAAAATATAAAATAAAATATATAGAAAGTGTCTAAAACTGTGAAAATAGTCCAATCCAATTGATAGAAGGTAGAAAGGCCAATTTTAAAGGAGTGGATTTTAAAGAATACATTAGTAACAAAGTATTCTAATTATATTTAGGAAAATATTGAATGGGTTTTGTAAGAGAAAGAAAAGTTACAGGGCGCCTGTGTTATTATGCAAAGTTGTAACAGAGCCAGAATTGCAGGATCCTTGAGGGAGCTCCTGGTGGAAACGCCAGCAGGGCCCCCCTGGAGTGGCATGTCCCCCCCGCGTTACGGTTCCCCCCTCAGTGAGCTCCTCTAATTCTACGCCGGGCTTCACCGATCCTGGGAGCCGCCAGAATAAATATCTGTTGAAGGCAAGGTTTCTGGATATTGGAGGTAAAGGCGAGAAGGCTCCATAGTTTCCGTTTGACAAAGCACCCCCGCCTTCCCAGCCTTTCCGTCTTCCCAGTTCTCCTTCCAGCCCCCGGTGTGCGAGCACCCCGGAGGTGCGGGGTGCGGGGGCCCCCTGGGATCAGGCCTCCCGAGGGCGCAGCAACCTCGAGCAATTTCTGTGACGGACGTGAACCAGAGTCTTTTCTCTAAAAACATCCCGTCTCCCTCAGCACCTTTCGAGTTTGGAGGCTGAGCTGACGTTGATTTAAACTCGCTGGGTTGGAAACATGTCAAGTACGAAGGATGCCATTGCCTGGTGTCAGTTCCAAGGACTCGGGTCTGTTCACGGGCTGCAGACAAGTCGGTCTCCCCAGGCCTCAGGTCCTTCACCTATAAAATGATGGAACTGAATTCAGTGAAAAATCATAGTATGGGCGAGGCTCTGGCTAAATACTTCATATTTACTAGAACATTTTATATTCACTACAATCCCCTACGATATGTATCTCCATTTCCCAGATAAATTTAAAAATCCCTCCACGTACCAATATTTTTAAATTCCAGATAATTATGTTTCCTATCCAGCTGGATTCATATATATATATATATATATATATATATATATATATATATATATATATTTTTTTTTTTTTTTTTGGCAAAGTGGGTTGAATTACTTTTTAAGGGTTTATTAAAGGCATTTCCAAAATAAAGAGAATTACCCAATGGCTTCAGAAAATGAGACTCCTCATGGCACGGATGAACTCTCTATTCTTACTAAATTCACCCATAATTCAGCTCCTTGCTTTCCCAGCCCTGCAGACTCCCTTCACCGGCACCACACGGGCACCACGTTTCAGATGCATCAGTGGGCTGATTTCTACAGATACGCCTCTGGGTCGTTTCAGGCAGAGGAGGGGCAGCGACGACGTGTGCGCAGGAGGCTGTGGGACTACACTTCTCCCCATTTCCGAGGTCGCATTTAGGCGGGCATTTCCGCTGGCATCTCCCAGAACTGTGGGAGGCCGTCTCCTGTCTGGGTCAAGTGCAGCCAACTGGGGCCATCCACGGAGAGCTGGTGGCGGCTGGCCTGCTCCGATGCTCTGGAATTCCCAGCAGGTGCAAAGTAGGGAGTGAGCAGTGAAGCCTGAATTACATGAGCAAAGCCCCAGAGAGGAAGCCAACTTTGATGAGAGACTTAAAGGAATTTATTTTGAAGCATCTGCAATTCGAAATAATTACAAGCACATTACAAGTTTTGACTCCTGTTTAGCCCAAGTTCAGCAGGAATCCTGTGCACCTTGAGACCGCTTGATGGATGATAAAGATTCTGAAAAACTTACTCTGGGGGAAGTCATGGTAAACAAGCCTCCCAGTCACCTCTTGCTATAAATCCTCTGAAAACTGCAGGAGGTCGGTACCACAGATGAAGAAATCACAACTGTGTCTTAAAGACACACTGGGCAGCTAGGTAAAAAATAAAAATGTGGTCAATCAACCCATTTGTTTTATCTGTGTGATGCCAACCAGAGCTTCACTTATCCAGGGAAATTGGGAACCTTAACTTCCAGTCCCTGTTCTGCTATTTCCTGACTGTGTCATTCAGGCAACATCAATCAGCCATCTCTCTGGCTCCAGGTCCTCTACCTATAAAATCATTATTGGACAGGTTGAAATTCTTTCAGCTGCGTAAAACCCACCATTTGTTTTGTTGTCATGGAGACATCCTGCAGTGCAGTCAACCTAACCAGCTGCCCCAGAGGACTCACCCCAAGGCTGAGTTCTCCTTCTGCAGATGTTCAGGTACGAAAATCTGTGCGGGAAATGAGAAGGCAGCCTGTGGGCTTTGGGGCATCTGCAACTCAGGGCCTCTTTGTGCTAAAAGTACCGGCTCTTCTTAAGGAGAGAACTGGCTTCCCTGAACTTGGAGGAGAGATGAGTCGCTGCATTCTAAATCTGAATGAATCTAGTGCTCCGTGGCTAGGTTGGCCAACAAGAGTTGTTTTTAAGTCAGTATTCTTTAAACAGGGGAACACAAAAATTTTTCCGGGGGCTATTCAGGCATTGGCAGTTTTAAAGAGATTAATTTTTAGATTTGCAACCTAAATTTGTATTCTTTCTCCTGAGAATAGGTCTGCTTTCTCTAGTTCACATTTTTCAGTTTTTTTTCCTTTTGCCAGCCACTTTTCTCCCATTTTATAAAAAAAACTCCATGCCTCTCACCCATGCGAAAGCTTACTAGGGTGTATTGCTTACTAAGCATGAAAATCACCTGGGTACCACATACAAAGAGAATTCTAGAAAACCTCTTCCATAGGAGAGTCCCCTGACAGGGACATAAGGAAAATGTCCTTAGGAAACATTGGAGCGGGAGGCACCTTACTTCATCTGAGTGACAAGTCAGGCAAAGGCTGTTTATGCCCATATAAGAATCAGGATGCAGTGCTGGCCAGGTGGCTCCATCAGTTGGAGTGTCGTGGGTTCCATTCCCAGTTGGGGTGCATATGGGAGACAGCCAATTAATATTTCTTTCTCACATCAGTGTTTCTTTCACCCTTCCTTTCTCTCTAAAAGCAATAAGCATATCCTCGGGTGAGGATTAAACATAATAATCAAAGAACTGGGATTCAGAAGTGAGATGATTGTCACATGCATGCAAGGAAACTTGAGTTCAAAAATGAAGTCAGAATTTTTTCTACCAGGAAGCGTGGCCTGACATGGCTGCCTGGCCTGAGGAAGCTGTGCGGCTGGGCCCGTGCTGGAGGCTGTGCCTGAAGGGGCGAGTCTGCAGATGGCACGCTCTGACAGACACGCTGCATAAAAGCACACGATAAAAGAATGGCCTTCCTTTAAAATATTGTATTTGCAAAGGTGTGTTAAAATTAATAATATTTCCTCTTTCCCAATCTTTCCAGAATATACAAGAAGCCAAAGTGAAAGAGGAACATGAATAAGTAATTGTCATCCTGTAACAGGGTGCAGCCAAGAGGTGGGCCCCAAAGAGGGATTTCTAACGGGGTCCAGAAGAGCTTGGAGCTGATTGGCTCCACACCACAGGGCCACACCTGCCCGGAATGCTGGCAGCTGTAGCCAGTTGTGGGAGGAACCAGAGACGAGGCTGCAGAGGAAGATTGGCGCTGAGATTTAAACCCAGGCGGGGCAGCCATTTGGCATCTCTTTTTGGAACCACGCATCTTTTCGGGGACCATGCAGCTTTGGTGGAGTGGGGACCACACGGCTTGGGTGAGAGTCAGGACCAGGTGGCTTTGGAAGTGCTCCTTTTTTGCCACGTGGATGGTGCTGGGAGACCGCCTGAGATAGGGTACCCCAGACTGGGCAGAGGGAGAAGAAAGGACTGAGTGCAGATGTGGGTATTCTAGAGAACTTCAGTCTGTACAACTTCTAAATAAATAATAATTCCTTTCCGTTTATGTCTTTCCTCTGGCAGCGGGCAAAGTGAACCTGGTACAAGGGAGGAACCCCCGGAAAAAAGGGGGTCTTTCATATCATTCAGTCCCCCATCTGTTCTGTAACAATCCTAATTAGCCATAGTAAAAACCTCTCTAGTGCAGCTCCCCAAAGTTAGGAGAAGAATTTATGACTAGAAAGCAAATCTTTCTCAATGTCAATCAACTTCCCATGTGTTGCTTTCATCAAAATAACTGCAAAACTTTTGGTTATTTTTTGCCAAACAACTCAGATAGAGTTCAAAGACACTGATATCCACAGCTCTTCCCATTTCTTCCTATTTATTTTTATAAACAAGATTTCTCAAAACTTGCATCTATAAAATGAAAAATAACAATAAAATTGGTGCCCAAACCTGTCTTACTAATAAGCACAATACATTTATATGTATTTTTAAAAATAAGGACATCTGTCACATTAAACTATTTCCTTTAACATTTCACTATAATATACAATACTTAAAAATTTCATGCTATATTTAGGTTGTTTTGCACAATTAAGTACTGCTACTACTCCTAATTGTAATAATTATTCAGAAGAAACTTTTTTTGATTCCAAAGAGATAGGAAGAAAGAGTGAGAAGGAGAGAAATATTGATGTGTGAGAAACATTGATTGGTTGCCTCCCATACGTGCCCAACTGAGGACTGAACCCACAACCTAGGCATGTGCCCCGACTGGGAATTGAACCTGCAACCTTTCGGTTTATGAGACAATGCTCTAACCAACTGAGCCACACTGGCCAGGGCCAGAAGAAACTTTTTAAATATATGGTCTCAGAAAGCTTTAAGAACAAATTTCAATTTAAATACCTATTCTTGTTGCAGAGATATATGATGAGATATTCAATGAAATACTTTCAGGCCAAAAAAGACATTAGAATAAAATCATGTAGAATATATTACCATATATTATAATAAAATCAAGTAGAAGAAGAACATGGAGTATGATAAAAGTTATCAACCGTTAAAAAGGGGGTTTTTTGGTAGCATCATGATAAATTTTAAATGTCAACTTAAAAATATGTGTGGGATATTTTAAAATAGTGAATGTTCAGGAATTGTCTTAAGGGGTATGTGAACAAAAATGTCTGGAGACATTAGTCTATTGCTCATCTATTGAATGTTTGACAAATCTGAGAATGTAGCATGTTAATTCTAAGTGTTAAGTTCTGGATGGGGCAGCTGAAACTGAGACAGGATTAGTAACTCGCCCAAGGACACGCAGCAGTGCAGCAATGCTGTCAGGCCATAGCCAGCTCCCTTTGAGACCAGCCTGTCTCTCGCCCCAGGGTCTTTGCACATGCTACCCCTCATTGCTCTGCCAGGCCAACTGTGTTCAATGCTGCCCCAGTGGGTTCTCACTGTCTGTGCTTCTCCTTAACAAGTTGCTTCCAGCTCCGTTGTCGTTACGTATTTACTGGTCTGCAGACCCCGGAACAGACCTTACTGCGCAAGAACTGCTTACAAGCTGCTCCTGACTCTTTCTATTCCCAGTGCAGAGCTGGCCACATGGGATGCTCAGAATGTTTGTTAAATGAATGAGGGAACCAATCAACCCATGGATTTTTTTTTTCAGTGAAAGATCTTAAAGAGCCTCAGCCTACAGTACAGAACTCTCTTGGGACTTGCAAGGTGCATTTTCACATCCAGGGAGGATAACCACTGTGAGGGCTTCAGACCCTTTGGCAAATGCTGTGATGTGAGGCAGGACGAAAAGGCAAAGAAGAGTCTGTGAAAAATGCACTGAGATGCTTGGTGACAATGGCTCCCCAGCCTCTCAATCCCATTGCTTCTTTCCTCACCCCTCCCAGCAGCCCAGGCCTGCCTCAGCTTTGATCTTTGCTGGTGAGACCCTGAGGTTGTTTCTCCATTCAGAGTCTGCACCAGAGTCCCGAGCCTTCCAGAAGGGATCCACATGTGTCCAAATGGGGGGCACTTGGAAACCGCCCGTACCCCTCAAAGGTAGGAAACTCTGACATGCTTTCAGGTAAAAGCTCCTGAGAAGTTTTAAGCCTGTTTTCTTTCAGGCATTCTGGGCTTAAGACCTAAGGGGACATAGCAAGAATCTGAAAAGCAGGCTGGAAATGCTGGAACAACTAGAAAATTCAATACCCTTTCACTTTCATTTTCATTTAATTATTTGATTTTCCTTACATGCAGATGGCGTCTAGCTTAAATGTCTTCACCCAGGTCACCTACTGTGTGATTTGGCTTCATCCTTGCACCCAGGGCCCCTGATTAGCACATGCCACAGATAGTGGGAATGTGATCACGCCAGAGAGAGCAGGCTCCGAGGACCACTAAACTCAAAGAAGGTGGAGCGCTGCTCCCTGGGCCTGCCGCAGGGTCTCAGTCGGGCTAGCTCTCTCTACAACCTATATCCAGTTCTGGTTCATTCTGTCTTACCTTGGAGAATTCAGCTCAAGAAAGCTTAGTCTGGCCTCCCAGACCAAGTGAGGCCCCTGTTCCCTTCTCTCATAGCAGACTGCGCTTCTTCCTAGCACCCATCAGAACTGTACTTAGGGAATAGTCGGGCAGTTATTCTTTAGGATTTGCCTCCCTCCTTGGAATATGAATTCTGGGAAGGCAGACACTGTCAACATGTAGGCTGAACACTGCATTGTGAGCATAGTATTCCAACACCCACATAGTAGACGCTCGATAAACATTTATGGCATTAATGCAATTTACTTCCTTCTCGCCTCATCTTTTAAATTATTTTCAAAATTTCATTTTCCCTTTAAGGCCAAAGTTAAATGTCCTCTCCTCTTTAAAGCCTTCTGACAACTAGCCAACATTTAAATCAATCACACGTTGCTCTCTGTTCGGGTAGCATGTTATACATAAGACATCCTGACATCTGTTTGAGCCATATGAAATTGCTGTGTTTTAATGAGCCAAAGTCATTGAATGTCTACAGTTTCATTTGATTAAATCTTATAGTTTAAGTTTTTGTCTCTCTTGACGGAATGTGAATTCTTTGAAAACAAGAGCCCTAGCTATTCATCTGTAGTATCGGAAACATGCAGCATAGGGCCTTGTAGCCAGCAGATGCTCAATAAGTGTTGGTTATTAGCATGCCTGAGTGCCTAATTACTCCTCTGGTGATTTCCAAAGTGACCTTTACCCACAGGACTCTTCCAAATGTGGGGCACTCCCTGATGACAAAATACCTTTATGGAATAAATTTATTTTTTCTGTTTCCAGTTGGACACCTTCACTCAGAGTCAAGGAATTCATTCTCAGCTTACAGAAACCACAGTCATGGAAAGCTGAGGTTATTGCTTGTTGAGAGAAATAACATCAAGATGTATGAGATCAGTTTAATGGCTGTGGTTATGCCTGCCAAGGGGACTGTGAAATTCTGCGCAACACCCCCACCTTCCTCCACCCACCCAGACAGCCAGACCCCGCTCGTGTTCATCTATCCCTTCATGGACAGCTGTTCAAGGGGGAGCTGGAATAATTACACACACTAACGACTTTGCACTGCCTAATTGGTCTTGCCCACCTACCTACAATGACAGTTGAGGCCTCAACACCTGCTGCTGGCCCGAGCTCACCACAAACAGCTCTAAATCACAGGAGAGATGGCAGGTGTTGTTGAACTAGCCCCCTAGTGCCTTCGTTCTTCAAGAACTTAAAGCTAGTTGTCTGGCAACTAAGCTTGCCCTAAGGCATTTTACATGGTAACCACTCGCCCTGGCTGCAAAGCACCAGGAAACTGATCCAATCACCCCAACTTCAGGAAGAGGTCTTCAAGTTAAGAAATCACATAAAACTTGTAGATAGATGAGAACCCGGCAGAAACAGACAACAGAATTTGTCCCCTTTCTTTGTCACCCTTTTAGGCCGAGACTAGGTGTAAGTCATAACACTCAACTGACAGTTGAAAAAAAAGAGTCTGACTGATTCCTTAGGAACCCGAAAGAGTTCGAGGCATTTACATCCAACTATAAAAGTCACAAAGGTGAAGCCTCGTTCAAAGTCACGCATTATGGTAGGTGGAGAGTCAAAACTAGAACACTGATAGCCTCGCTGTCACTCTGTCCCCTCTGCTGCTTGGTGTGGCCGAGATGTTTGAAGGTGATTGCTTTTGAATTCTTCCAGAACGGATTATAATAGTCCTGCGTTCCCGACTGCTTGGACTGCCATAACTAAGCCCCATAGCCTGGGGGCTTAGACAGACATTTGTTTTCTCACAGTTCTAGAGGCTGGAAATTCCAGATCGAGGTGCTGGCATTTGGTTCCTGGTGAGCACTCTCTACCTGGCTGTGCATGGCCACCTTCTTACACGGTAGAAAGACAGAGCAAGCTCTCTGGTATCTCTTAGAAGGGCACAAATCCCATCACAAGGGACTCCCTCATAACCTAATTCCCTCCTAAAGGTCTCACCTCCAACGCCAACACAAGCGGAGGTAGGGCTTCAGTACGTATTTGGGGGGATAGGAACACGCAATCCATAACAAACCCATCTGAAGTCTGCGACTCAGATTGTATCTCCTGGCCTGGACAGAAAATAGCATATTCATGTTTTTGAAAGTAAATAATTACCCTTTAGGGAACCATAGGATTTCATTTCCAATAAACTAAATACATTTGTAATTGATACTAGTCACAAAATGCTATAATTGAGATTTTTTCTCTGCGTTGTCCCAAAGTGAGTCGTTTCTCACCAGGTCTTTGGAATTACCCATGTGGGGAAGCATCTGTAACCTGAGTGATAATTAGGTTATGATCTCAGTGCCCACAAAGTTTCCTTTCTAGAGTATCATTCAGCATTTCCAAGGAAATTCCAAGGAGCATTGACTGAATTCCCCTACTAGCCTCTCACTCTGTTCATCATCGAAGCATTAAAGGCCATTCCTGAGACTGTGTGTAATGAGAGTGAATTTCCCAGCTGTCACTCAGACACAGACGCTGGAGAGGATGGGTCCCTAAGGAGGAGTGTACAGGACCCACACCAGCCCTTCCTCCCCCAGCCTCCCCCACCAAGGCCTCAGGCCTCGAGATTGTCACATCTCTGCCCACTTCTCCTCAGCTCTACCAGAATTACGTATTTTTATGTTTAAATTATCATTTAAAATCCTGGACAGTGCAACCTGGTTTTTTCCTGCCTCCCTTCTTCTTTTCTCCCTTCCTCCTTCCCTTCCTTCCTTCCCTCCTTCCTTCCTTTTCTCCTTCTTTCCATCCCTTTCTTAGTTCCTTTTTTTTTAATCCTTCCTTTCATTTCGATCCATTTTTGTTAGCTGTCATGGCAGCCCTTGACAAATGCATGGGCTTGCAAGATGAAAGTTTTGCTCCTGAGCTTGGCATGCAAGCTCGTTTATGCTCCTGCCCCTCCTCACGCTTCGTCCTCCCATATGCTAAGCTCCATACAGGAATGGCTATGGACTCGAATTTCTGGTTAGAGAGCTGCAGTTGGAGAGGGTACATCCTAACCTCTCTAACTTCACTTTCCTCCTTATGTAAAAAGTAGATACTAATACCACCCGTGTGTTAAAAGAAATGCCGTAGGCTGAGGACATTATCTGGCACAAAGTAAGGATTCTGTAAATAATAGCGATATTGTCCCACTGAAGAGTGAGTGCCATAAAGTATGGGCTGTGTTTGCTTTGTTGTCATTTTTGCTTGGAGAGCATTCACAGCTTTATTGAAGTATAACTGATATGATGATTTTTGAGATATTTGAAACCATTGCCACAATCAAGATCATGAAGTTATCCATCACTCCAAAAGTTTCCTCGTGCTGGTCTGGAACCTCCATTTGCACTCTCATCTCTAGGCAGTCACTGAACTACATTTGACCCTATAGATATAAGTTTGCATTGTCTAAAATTTTATATAAAGGAATTCATGCGGTAAATACTCTTTTTTACTGGCTTCTTTCACTCAGCGTAATTATTTGAGAGTCATCACATTGTGGCTATCAATAGTTCCTTCTTATTGCTGAACATCTCTCCACTAGATTGATACACAAAAATTTATCAATTAACCTATTAGTGAATATGTGGGAGTGTTTCCATTGCGGAGCTACTAGAAATAAAGGTGCTATAAGCAACCATGTCTAAGTCCTTGTGTTGATATATACTTTATTTTTCTTAAGTAAATGGAATGACTAAATCATGTGAAAGGTGGCTGTGTAACTTTTTAAGAAACCGCCAAACTGTTCTCTTGACCAAACTCTGTGTTAATCAAGAGTTCTCCAGAAAAGCATAATCAATAACATGTGTCTATATAGAGGGAGAAATTTGTTTTGAGAAGTTATGGATGCTGCAAAGTCCAAAATCTTCAGTGTGAACCAGCTGGAGACACAGGCAAAAGCCAATACTGTGGTTCAACTCTGAGACCCTCTCCTGGCAGAGCTGTTCTTCCTCCAGGGAGGTCAATCTTTCATCCCAGTCAGGTGTCTTAGTCAACGCGGGCTGCTACAACAAAAATGCCTTACATTGGGTAGCTCTAAAAACATTTCTTTTTCATGGTCCTGGAGTCTGGGAAGTCTGAGATCAGGATACCTGCATGGTAGGATTCTGATGAGGACCCTCTTCCTGGCTTGCAGATGACTGTCTTCTTGCTATTCATGAGTATATCCTCACCTGTGGGAGAGAAAGCTCTGGTGTTTCTTTTTCTTAAGGGCACAAATCTCATGATGGAATCATCCAAACATAATTACCCCCAAGGCCCCATATTTTAATGTTATCACATTTGGGGCTGGAGCTTCAACATGTGTATTTGGGGGACACACACAAACATTCAGTTCATAATTTTAGGCCTTCAACTAATTGGATAAGGTCCAACTACATTATGGAGGGTAATCTGTTCTATTCAAAGTCTACCAAGTTAGAGGTAAATTTTATCCAAAAACACAATCAGAAATATCCAGGATAATGTTGACCAAATACTTGGGCACCATGGCCCAGCTAAGTTAACCCATAATATTAAACATGACAAGTCCACCCCTTGTCAACTTGACACTCGTATAAATCTCTTTAAGCCACAATTAATCTCCAAATGAAGATAATAACAAGGTCATATTCCATCTAATATGATATAACTATCCTACATACAACAAAAATGCACTACCCTTCCCCAGAAGAGGACATTTTGTGCCTTCAATACTATGATGTAACATTGCAATACTTAAAGACTGTGATATAAAGTCCACACATACGTTACCTGATCAGGAGACACACAGTCATAATACTCATGTCAACTCAGTGACCGCAGTTCCCACTGTGAGGTCTGGCCAACAGAGAAGGGAGATCACAGAGCTCTTCAAGGCTGCGGGGGCTTCCCCCACAAACTCCTTCCTCACAGTGATGTAGAAGGTCTGTCTTCTGGACCCGCCCAGTGTGGGTGAGTAGGTTTAAAGCGACAAGTCCACTCTAACAGTCCTATCTCCAAGAGCCACTGAATCCCTTCCTCTACATTAAACTAAGGCAAGCCTAGCATTTCCAATTCATTCACTGTGGGCCCCCTTTTGATCCACGTTTCAGCCAACCAATCAAACAAGCCATTAGAGCTCTTTCTAACTCCTTAAACTGCAACACCAAATGCAGAATCTCAGCTTTGGAAACCTGATCCAAGGGGAATGATTTAATACAATTTCTCCCGTTACCCCATATCCTTATTACCCATTCTCACACATAGTCCCTAGATTTCTTTTTATATACGTTAGAAACATCAAAGAGCTCTTTTGGAGTGTGACCTCAGGGGTCACACTTTTTACCTCACCTTTAGGCGCCTGTTGGGTCTTGAATCCAGTTATAGGTCAAGAAGCAAAGAGGGGTGCTGGGGTGGATCCTGAGGAGAATCAGCAGTGTCTTGCATGTAACTGTCTCAGAGGAGGCCAATATACTTTTCTCAGGCAATGCAGGGCTAATCCCCTCCAAAGGGGAGATAGAAGCTACAGGCTACTACCAGCAGATTGGGGAAGTGGTGGTAAGCCTCTTCCACTGAGGTCGGAGAGATCTCTTCTACTAGCAAAGAAGACTCATTAGAATTTAGGGGACCAATGTCCTCAGCTTCATTAAGTCTCCCCAAACATCCTATTCCAATGTACTAGATCTCATTCTTTCCCAGTCAAGTCCCTCACTTTTAACAGATTCCCCGAGAATCTGGGCATTTGACTGGCATTGAGGAAGAGACTTGAGATTGCAGGGAGAAATAGAAAGAGATTTTTTTTTTTCTAGGAAATTAGCTCACATGATTATGGAGAGAGAGAAGTCCCATGAACAGCAGTTTGAAGACCTGAGAACCAGGAGAGCCAATGGCATAAGTTCCAGTCCTGGTCCAGAAGCGGAGAAGACCAGTGTCCCAGCTCAAGACCATCAGGCAGAGAGAGTGGACGATCTCTAATTCAGTCTTTTGTTCTATTCAGGCTTTAAGAGGACTGAAGGAAACCCACCCATACTGGCAATCTGCTTAACTCAGTTTACCAGTTCAAATGCTAATTTCATCCGGGAACATCCTCACTGACACACCCAGAAAAATGTTTACCAAATATCCGGGCACCCCACAACCCAGTCAAGTTGACATAAAAATTAACCATTGTACTGGGTTAGCCAAAAAGTTCATTTGGTTTTTTTCCATAAGATGGCTCTAATAATGTTTAGTTGTTTTTAACTTCATTCGAAACAATTTTGTTAGATTGTTTTGTGATAGCTGTCATATCAATATGCATTTTTAAACAAACTTAGCAAAATTGGTGAATTTTTGTGGAGCCATTTTAATACTGAAGATGGAAGAAAATATACAACATTTTTGGCATATTACACTTTATTCTTCAAGAAAAATAAAAACAACTGAAACACAAAAAAGATTTTTGCAGTGTATGGAGAAGGTGCTGTGACTGATTGAACATGTCAAAAGTGGTTTGCGAGGTTTTGTGCTGGAGATTTCTCGCTGAACGATGCTCCGCAGTCGGGCAGACCAGCTGAAGTTAATAGCAATCAAATCAAGACATTAATTGAGAGCAATCAACGTTATGGGAGAGAGCCAACATACTCGAAATATCCAAATCAATAAAGTTATTGGTGAAAATGGAAAATGTGTCTTCTATTTTACAGAAAAGACTAAGTGGACATTTTGGTCAACCCAATAGTGACTTTTTGGTGTGACTTCCCACCAGTAATGAGTGTCAGTTCCAATAATGACCTTCACCAATGTTCGGCATGGTCACCTTTGACCCAGCCCTTCCAGCGGACATGCAGTTGTATCCCGTGATGGTTTTGCTTGTGGTTCCCTCATGTCTAATGATGTCTCGGGCATATTTTCCTGTGCTCATTTACAATGTGTGTGTGTGTGTGTGTGTGTGTGTGTGACGCGTCTCTTCAAATTTTTACCCGTATGCTATTGGGTTCTTTGTCCTGTTATTGAGTTGTAAGAGATTTTTCCATGTTCTAGACACATAAGAGCTATGTATTGCAACTATTTTTTCTCTACCTATGGCTTTTTTTCACATTATGACGGGATTTTCAAAGAGCGAAAGTTAAGTTTGATGAAGTCCAATTTATTGATTTTTATTTAAAAAATTATATGAGTTTGGTGTTTTATGTAAGAAATCATGGCTAACCCCAAACCAAATGGTTTCTTTTAGAAGTTTTAAAGATGTAGCTTTTACATTTCGATCTATGATTCATTTTGAGTTAACTTTTTTATATAGTGTGAGGTTAGGATCAAAGATCACCTTTCTTTCTTTTTTTTTGCAAAATATTCTGCCATAAAAAAATACTATAAACTTCAACACTGTGTACTGTCTCACAGTTTCCGTAGGTCAGAGTTCGGGCGTGGCTTGGTTTAGCTGGGTCATGGCTAAGAGGTTCACAAGGCCAATATCAAAACAGGGGGCGCAAGGGGAAATTCTATCCCCATGATCATTCGGCATGTTGAAAGGTGTTAGTTCTGGGTGGTTGCAGGTCTGGGGTCTCTATATCCTTGCTGTCTTGGGAGGCTGTCCTTGGTTTCCAGAAGCCCCCTGAATGTCTTGGGTCATGGCTGCCTGGAAAGCTAGCAACAGTAGGTCAAGTCCTCCTTACACTTTGAATCTCTCTGACCACTCATCACTGCCTCCTTCTTCCACCACCTGATTCCAACCAGAAAAAGGTCTTTCTTATTGAGGGCTCAAGAGATTAGATTGGCCCCATGTGGATAGTCCTAGATAATCTCCCTACTTAAAGTCTGTAACCTTAATCACATCAGCAAAGTTCCTCTAGCAGTAGTACCCATATTACTACTTGAATAATCAGAGTGCAGAATCTGGGAGAGACAGCTTTAGAATTTTGCCTACCACAGGTAGTCATTTGTTCTGTAGTGTTTGTTGAAAAGACTGACTTTTCAACATTGAGGCTCCTTTGTCAACAACTATCAATGGCAACATGTATGAAAACATTTCTGAACCCTCCTTTCCATTCCATAAATCTCCTTCTCTACCTTTGTGCAATACCACACTATCTTGATGGCTGTGACTTTATAATGAGTCTTGATGTTACATAGTATAAATCCTAAAGTTTGATCGCTCTTTTTCAAAGATGTTATGATTAGTCCAGGTCTTTGACATTTCCATAAATTTTAGAGTCTGCTTGTCAATTTCTAAACAAGGCTGCTAGGATTTTCAGTGGGCTCACATTGAATGTTTAGATCAAACAAGGAAAAATCGACATCTTTAAAAGACTGAGCTTTTGATCCATGAACATAATTTCCCACAGCAATGTTTTACAGTTTCAGTATACAAGCCTTGCATATATTTTGTTATTTTCAAGTATTTCATATTTTTGAAGCTATTGTAAATGTTATTGTTTGTTCAGTGTCTGAGTGTGTGTTCCTAGCACATGAATCCATGTACATGTATGCATATGTAATTGCACGCACACACACACACACACACACATATATTAACCTTGTGTTCAATCTTGTCTAACTCACTTATTGGTTCTAGTAGCAGTTTGTAAATTCTTTAGGACCTTCTGTGTACATGATTATGTCATGTATGATTAAAGTATGTCATGTATGACATGTATGTCATGTCATGAGTTGATGTGATCCTTCATTTCTAATCTGAATGCCTTTCAATTCTTTTCCTTGTATTATTTATTGCATTGGCTAGAATCTCCAGTACCGTGTTGAATAGTGAGGTTAGAAATTCTTTCTTTATTGCTGACCTTCAGCTAAAAGCACAATCTTTCAGCAGTAAGAATTATGTTGGCTATAGGTTTCTTGTAGATATCCTTCCATTTCTAGCTCTCTTCTATTTCTAGTTTATTATTTCTATTTCTAGCAGGGTGTTGTGGTTTTTTTTGTAGTTATTGTTTTTTAACGGGAATGGATGTTGTATTTTTCATATGATTTTCTGTATATTGTTTAGAAATGATCACGTGGACCATGTGGTGTTTCCTCTTCTTGTTAATATGGTGAATTACATTGTCATGTGAAAGAGGACGTAATCAACTATGTCGATATATGCAGCAAATCAAAGGAATCTCAAAGACATTAGTGGAGTGAAGGAAGCCAGTCTCACAGGATCACATACCATCGGAATCCACTTCTGCGATGTTCTAACAGCCTCGGTAGGACGATCCTCTCCGACATCACCGACAGTACAAAATTTGGAGAGGGATTTACACTGATTCTGGATGTGGGAGTGCGGGTGGGGGCGAGGGGTGATTTTTATTTTTGTTTGTGATATTTTTCTTGTTTGCTTCACATTTTCTCCATCTCTGTACCTATCAGGTGGCTGGTTCTGAAATTTCCGAGAGTTCCACTGCAGGAGCTCCGAGGGCAAGGTGAAAGGGTTCTGGCCCCAGAAGCCCCGGGTTCTGGCCCCAGCTCTGCCTCGGAAACAGTGGGTGCCCATCCCACGCGTTACTAGCAGCTGTGATGGGAGCATCAACTGAAGAAAACTCGGCAGCCGGAGATGGAAGGCTGGGCATTACCTCTCTGTGCCACCTAGAAAGCCTGACTCATAGGTAAGGAATGTGGCTGCCCGCCCGCTGAGGAAATGTACCGCCCAAACATTCGTGCAGATTATTCTATACTGCATGGGATTTGCTGAGTATGCCGAAGAACAACATCTGCGTTTTCCTGGAAGGCATTAAAATTCTCGCATTTGAAATGTAATCATTTGAGAATCTTGAGGGACCCTGATGATGTGTTACGAGACAGGTTGCAGCATCCAGGGCACACGGAGCAGGAAAACGCCGGCCCTGGACTCTGGCAAAGGCTCTCTGTGAGGACTTTGGTGTCGCTTCAGCATCTCGGAGGGAGGCGCGTTGCCTTTGAAACGCACTGGACAGTGATGTCAGAGCGGCAGTGTAATTTCTTCAATGATAGGCTTTAGCGGATATTAATTACAGCCTGCCAGTAGTTTAAAAAATTAAAAGCTTGGCTTCATTCTTAAAATGAAAAGTAGTAAAAACTTTGCCTGAGTCCTTTCATCAGCAACCTGCTTTCCCGTTCTCTCCTCTTCATCCGGGTTCGTGGGTGAGCAGAGCTGTTACTCAGCAGAGGGCCTTAGACAATGGGAAACATGCACCCCACCCTGGGGGCCGGAGTGCAGCCTGGAGCGATTTTGGAAAAGTTTGTCCTCTGTCCGTGGATCCCAAGACTGGTCAGTCTCTCTCTCACAGAAAAGTCTAAAGGTGAGAGGTGGGCTGGTGCTTCCTTCGATGGAAAGACAATGGGATGGAAATGTTGAGGAAGCAAGTTGCATTCCCACCAAGAGTAGGTGGGGCAGCATGACTAAGTTTTCCCGCTGGCTCAGGGGCACACACTGAGGCGTCAAGGCTCAAGTAAAAGGAGGGCGCCTGACAGATGAGGTAACTGCGGGGAAAGTGTGTGGGGGGCGCACTGCTGCCCCAGGAGAGAGAGTCCACACGGGGATGTCTGCCACACAGAAGGCACCACCGCAAGTACCAAGAGCATCGGCTCAGTGAGCCCTTGTAACAGGATGCAGCCAATGGGGGGCCCAGATAGGGATTTATAATGGGGTCCAGAACTCAAGATGTCCAGGAAATATTAGAAAAATATATATATATATATTGGATGTCCTCGCCCCTACAAGTCTGAGCTGGGGGATGGGACTACTGGACTGGGCCATTGAGAGCTGTTTTGCATAGAAACTGCTTTGCAGCTAACTTCTGGCATGGTCATTTAACGTATCTATAGCCTTTAACTGGTTTCATGGATATGTTAAATAGCTGTGGCCTTGCTTTGAGCCAGGGGGATGGGAGTGACTTCCACCCAAGATGTAACTGGGAGGCAACTCCCCCTGGTCACAGCACCTGCGTGAGAGCTTGGAGATGATTGGCTCCATGCCAGGGGACCACACCCGCCCAAAGTTACCATGGCAACCCAGTAAAGTTGCAAGAATAGGAATGCTGGCAGGTGTAACTGGTTGTGGGAAAAGTAGGAAATGGGGCTACAGAGGAGGATTGGCGTGGGGATTAAAACCCAGGCACAGCAACCCTACTTGGGTAGGACTACACAGCTTTTGGTGAGAGAAGGAGAATCTCATGGCTTTGGGGCTCCCTTTGCCATGCAGCTTAGGAAGCTGGGAAGCAAGATGTAGCAGCGATACAGAGCTCTCTCTTAGCAGTTTGGAAGAATGCAGGAGAGACACTGTGGGAAGGAAATCACCATGTGGTTTGGGCAGAGGGGAGGACTGCGAGGCTTTGGAGGAGTTGGGACCCCGTGGCTTGAGCGAGGGTCAGGACCACGTGGAGACCGAGGCGGCAACACAGCGGATGGTGAGGGAACCGAGGTGCTGCCTGAACCACAGACTTCTACTTCTTTTCCTGAGATTCAATACCCCGGACTGGGCAGAGCGAGAAGGAAGGACTGTGCATCTGTCGGTGTTCTAAAGGACTTTAGTATTTTAATGAAGACATTAAGGCACTACTCTAAATCTGTATTCTTGTAAATAATTGATTCCTTTCTTTTTCACCAATCTCTGACATTGAGAGACATCTTTCTTCTAGCAGCGGGCAAAGTGAACCTAGTATGGGGAAGAAACCCCCCAGAGACAAAGGGGGTGTCCTGTCAATAACAGTATATAGTTTTCCCCTCCCCCCAGGTCTGTTCTGTAACACCCTCATCATACCTCTCTTCCTTCCCCTTCACCTAAACTCAGGAGGAGCCACCAGCAGAAGGAGCGAAGGGAAGGAAAAGTGAAACCAGGAAAGAGACAGCCCACAGGTTTCTGAGCCAGCTGTGGGGAAGGAGAAGGGCTTTGAAATGGGTGAGAGATTGCACTTTGGTTTAAATTATATTAAAAAAAGAGACTATGCTTGAAAATACCTGGAAAGAAAAGGGATCAGCCAAAACTTCCTCCTAACTTAGAGAAGAGAGATGGAATAGAGATGGCATGGTGGGCAATGGGGTAACTACAAAACAACGTTATTTCTGCTGGAAACCTCAGGCTGGGCTCCCCCACTCCCCAGGGCTGAGCGGAATGTGCTGAGGATACACTGAGCTAGCCCCCCGCAGCTATCAGGGCAACTGTGTGGGGTTTGGAGAGGGCAGCGCCCCCAGGGGCTAAAATATCTGCATCTCTTTGGCCATAATACAATGATTACTTTCTACAAACTCCATGACCTGAACCAAAGTCGGAGCCTGGCCCATTGCTCTTTCGACAAACCGGTTACAACCAGCAGCAAGTAACTGATGGGGATTACCTAAGGCAGTTAACATTTCCTGTTCATCACCTCAGCAACCACAGGAGGAGCAAATAAATCACCTCTCTTGTTTAACCAAGTGTTTGACCAGGCTACAAGGAATAAGTCTCATTTTCTTTAGGTGAAATTGATGCTTTTTTCCATCTATTATACGTGGAAAATATAGCATGTGCAAAACATGCGTGAATCTGTAAACCGATGTTAGAATTCCGGAAGATTCTTAAAACCTCCAGAGGAATGAGTCAACAAAGGGAACTTGAGGAAGGGGGTTGTGCTGAAAAACTGAAACAGAGGGGATGTGATCAGTTATTGAGCAAAGGAGCTGTCAATCATATCTGTTCAGCAAATCAGCCCTGGGATATTAGCTTACAACGAATTAGATCACAGGAAAGGGAACCCAATGGGTGAGCCTAGAGGGAGCTCAAGGTTTAAAAGGAGGTGATGTAAGGCAGGCTGACCCTTGAGAAAGAGGTGGCTGTCATAGAGGCCAGACCCAACTGCCATGTTCGGGAGATGGACGAAGACTACAGCTTTAGGGAAGGGTAGAACCAGCATTAATTTCTGGCTGGTGTACACGCTTCAGCCAAACAAAACTGCACAGAACTAGAATAGGCAGACAGGGCAGGACTAAGGGAGCCATGGAGAACTCCAAGAGAGAGGTAGAGGAAGAGGCGGGCTCAAAGCCCAGGGACAGACAAAAAGCGTACCACTCACTCAAGGCACCAGTACTGGGCGGACCTGAGGGGTGGGGCCCAGGGGAAGTGAGTGCCAGTCCTCAGTCAGAGAGCAGCTGTGGAGAAGGTTCTGGGAGAAGCCGAGTTCTTACCCACAAGCCGGACCTGCCATGGGTTAGAAGTCGCTGACCGTCCTTTATCCAGGTCCACCCAGGCCAACCAGGTAAGGCTGGGGTGCTTTTCTAGCTCTGGCAACCAATAATTGTGGCTGTAAGAAATTTGACCTACTTTGCTCAATCATCGTGTGTGTGTGTGTGTGTGTGTGTGTGTGTGTGTGTGTGTGCGCGCGCGCGCGCGCACGTGTATGTTTTCCTTTTGAAATGTTAATGGAGGTCTTGGTTTTAAACTCATTTTAAAGAAGGGTCAGGATTTTGTTATGGAAATTTTCAACCATACATGAGTAATGAACCTGGTATAATGAACCCAACTTCAAAAATCATTCATGTTCTGCCATTTTTGTTTCATAGCCACCCCCTTGTCTTTTTTTTTCCTGGGGTATTTTTAAAGCATGCGGCAGACATAATTCATTTAACTTATAAGTACTTCAGTGCATATGTTTAAGAAATAGGACTTTTCAACAACCCAACACAATGCTGTAAGAAGATCCAACCAACAGTAATTCCTTATTGGTAATTACCCAGTCTCTGTACAGTTTTCCCCAATTGCCTCAAAGGGGTCAGGGGTCACTGATACCAATGAGAAATCTGGCTGCTTGTAGCTCTTAGATAAGGGGGAACAATATTCTTTCCACACACACAAGACTCAGATTGGCATCTGAGAGAAGTAACTGATTGAAAGTTTACAAAATGGTCCCTAACAACTTGAAATCTAGAGACAAGCCGATGCAATTACAGATAAGAGTGGATCTGAAGGCCGTTGGCAGAAATTTAATATCCTCGTTTCCTCCCGGTATTTTTTGAATTCAATGGTCACTGAAACCCTGGTAGTTAGCGTTCACGCTGTGCCAAGTGCTCTCCCCAACCCTGGAAGGGGACTGTCTCGTTGAATCCTCCCCGACCCTTCATCGACCCTGAGACAGGCACTATGTTGACTCCTGTTTCACAGACGAGGACGCCGAGGCCCAAGAAGGTTACGTAATTTGCTCCCACCTGGGAGCCGTCAGATTCCAGAGGCTGCCTTCTCTACCATGTGGGTGGGAGACCCCGACGTGATTTTCAGAAGGTGCCAAAGTAGACGGGCGCTGTCTCCGTTGGGAGAGCAGGGGCGTGGTCAAATTGTTGGGGCGGTCCCTTGTGGCACACAGCAAACGGCGAACGATTGATGCAACTTCACACTTTTCCGCCTATAGCTTTGACATCACACGGACAGTCCTCTCTGAGGAGAAGGAGGAGGGTGAAGGAGAGGGGAGGGTGCCCATAGGGGAAGAGAGTGGGTGGATTTGGAATTGGGGTAGCCAGGAGACATTTCACCTCCATAGGGAATTCCAGTGGTTTCTAATTGTTTTAAATTTTAAAAAATGCAAGGATGAGTTGAAGGAACTTGGATAATTTTGCTCTGGACCAATGACACTAACGAATAGAGACAGATTGTTGAGATAGGAAATATTTTTCATTTTCTTCCTAAAAGAACTCTAAAACAATAGTAGTCTAGTGTACGCATTTCTCAGTTCAAGGAGGGGACTACGCAGGGTGATTAATGAGCGGAGCACTTACCCAGAAGGCAAGAGAAGGGGTCTCGTCCTGAACAAGTAATTTAAAACCCTCCGCCTCAGTTTCTCTCCTGTAAAATAAGCCTGTTGGATGATCTCTGAAGTCCATTCAGTGGCAGAATTCTAAGGCTCTCTAACCAGTCTGTTACAAAGAACAAATAAAATAAATACTTTTAAAGCAGTAAAAGTTTATAGAAAATGACTTTTCTCTAGTTTATCTTGCCCTGGGCTCTGTGCCCTGGCTCCCCGGCTCCCTGTCTCACTAGCGGCCGCTGCCTCCTACAAAACCCTGAGGGAGGAACCCAACTTCTGTATTAAAAACAAATGGAACAGCTCCCTTGGGTGGAAGTGATTGGTAGATGCAAGGTGTTGCTGAGAGACTGTCTGTCTAGGAGGGGTTCCCCCAGTGCGAACAAAGAACCTGGAGGACCTTGGGGAAAACGAGCACTCCGATAAGAAAGGGGCATTTTGAAGGAATATTTCTTGGGAAGCAAATCTCCCTGACATGAAATCTTTATCTATGCACACAATGTGCATAAACCCATGCTTCTTGAAAAATATATTTATTGATTCCGGGGGGGCGGTAGGGGTGGAGAGAGAAAGAGGAATATTGATGTGAGGGAGAAACATCGATCAGTTGCCTCCCACACATGCCCCAACTGGGTACCGAACCCACAACCTAGGTATGTGTGTGCCGAAGGAATTGAACCCATGACCATTTGGTTCACGGGATGATGCTCCAACCAACTGAGCCACACTGACTGGTATAAATGCGTGTGTTCTTGCAAGTGGAAATGCCACCTGCATCTTTCTGCCTCCCGTATTTGTCTCATCAACAGGCCAGTTACCAGGTCTGAAAGCCTCAGAATGGGGCCCCATTTCAGTCCCGCCTGTCATTTCTACAGCCTATTCCCCTCTTTCATGAAGCTGAGTTCAGTTTGGCCCTGGCAATAGATTAACTCCTGAGGTTTACAAGACGTTACTTAGCTTCTCGGGCAAAACGAGGCCCGTTATTTTCTCACACGTCAGTCTCTTTGGGGGACTCCAGGATCCGATGTTTTGTATCCGCCTCATCTCTGCAGCTTCTCTATTTCCCTGCTGTTATCTTTGGCTCTGTTGCTATGGGCGGGAGTATTTTTTTGTCCTTGCCTAATAACTGCTCGGCTGCCAGAGGAGCTCATTTCTCATTGTATTGGTGGAGGATTAGCTGAGATGTTTGGGAGATATTTCCTGTATTAAGCAGCAGGGGAGAGCTTGCTGGGCTCGAGCCTTCTTTTGACATAGTGTCATACTCCACCCCCCCCCCCCACCACAAATTCTCCCTTGGAATGTGCTGAGGCCAGTTATTTGCATTCAGAACAGCAACTCCTCCTTGACACTTCGCAGCTCCCCATCCCTTTCCCAGGTGCCCTGGAGTAAACACGGCTTCGGGAGGCTGCGTGGATCTCAGGCAGTTATCTCAGCTGACTCTGATAGTTGGGGCTCAACCATATCCTGTATCCCCAACCTACTTTCCAGGCCTAGCTGCCTGTAAACCTATTTCATACTTCAGATTTTCTGAGAGTTAACTCATCTGCCCTCTGTTGGAGCCCGTCGCCTCATTGACAATGAACTTGAGACAAGTTATTCTATGTTGCCTAAAAGTTATGGGATATCAAGTTTACAGCTCTGTCTGAAACTCTCACTGCTCATAGATTTTTTGATATTCTCGTGCCTGCTTGGGATAGTCCTCAGAAGATTGGGAAAAGCTATCCCGAAAAGTTACAAAGGAGGATAAAAACTGGCACGTTTTTGGTTCTTGACCAGATTGAAATAAAGAATGCGTGCTCAGACTCGGACTGGAGGTCGTTACTGAAAGTTTGGTGGCCTCACAGTGGAAATGGCCCAGGCTGGTCTCAGAGCAGGAGTCTCTTGGTTTGGAGTTTGAGGTCACCATTGCAAAGCTCTGGGAACTTGGCTGGTGTCACTTCATCCCTCCTTTCCAAAGTCTTCTCAGCGTACTATGGGATGATTCTGAGTCAAGGTTGTTGTGGAGAAGAGTGTGAGAACACTTTGTGAACTCTAAACATAAGATGATTAGGGTTGGGAGCACTGGAGACCTTGCTCCCTGCTGTATTATCAGCCTGGCTCAAATGAACTCATAAAAATTCTCAAAAATAAAGCTCATTAGGGTCATGTGAGAATGTGTGTAAAAACATTTGCAAAATGCAAAGAGCTGCGCAGGTGCTAGTAGCTGTGGAGGCTCCAGTGAAAACCTAATAAAAATGTAGACGTACTTCAAAGTGCTGGGAGAACCGTTTTCTCCCTACAGGGCATATTTATAACCCTGCTTTTAAAATACAGCCTGAACCCCCTCCTGAACTGGAGGGGCTCCCCTCCCCATTGTCTGAGGCAGAGCCCACCTCCCACCAGGGACGCGCAGCTGCCGGGTGCTTGCTTTCCAAGCTGAGGGAAGGAAATGAAGGCCCAGTGACCCAGGCATAGCAAAGCAGATGCTCCTGGCCAGACTTTGCTCTAGAAGCCTGTCACCTGAAGAAGATACATTCTGGCTACTGGAGGGTGGAGGACACGGCTATACCTGGTTTCTGAACAGCAATGGTAGGGGATGCAGAGATGGTATCCATCACTCGCCCCCACTGCTGTGAGCCGTGGGTAGCACCAGTGCCTTCGGTTCTGTGGCTGGCGTGGCCTGTAGCTCCTGGCTGCCTTTCCCCCACCAGCCTGGTTGGGGCAGCCTCGGCCCCCAACCAGAAGCCTTGCCCACTGAAGGTATTGAGAAGAATGACTTCTCTCACTCTGTGGAGGAGTGACTTACCTGGTGGGCGGACTGGGGATGAGGAGACGCAGTGAGTGGCTCAGGCCCTTGGAGCATCACCCTGGAAACCTGTCTGCCCAGCGAGTGGCTGTTTCTCACCTAGCCCTGGCCTCCATGCTCTGGGCCAGGCTCACTTTGCAGGGTACGCCTGGGGTTTGTCTCTTCCTTGAGCAGGGTGAGGAGGCAATCCTGGGTGAACAGGTCCGCTCTGTAGATCCCAGCTGATCCCACCTGACACATCCAACCCGGGGCCTTGGAGCCCAGCTCCAAGAAACCTGGTTTGACCACTCATCTTTGCTGCACTCTCTACCTTTATCAGTAATAAAGCCGACATTCTGATCTCTGCCTTTGCTTGACTTCAGCATCAATGTCCCGCATTCCAAATGTGGTGGAGAAGGAAAAGGCAGTATTATTCATAAGCCACCCACTCTAACATACTCGAATTAATTCAGCAGTCATTACTAGAAACCAAACCCAGGGCTGAAGGCCGGTGACACAAAGATGAAGAAGAGAACGTGGCTGCCCTGTGCAGCCCACTGACCTCAAAAGCAGAAGCAACTCCACGGGACTCTGGTGCACAGGTTCTGGGAAAGGCTTCCCCGGGTGGGGGCACCTGATAAGCAAGATTTCCTCAGAGGGAACAGGAGGATGCAGGCATCCAGACAGAGACTAGCTATGCACAGAGGCCAAGAGAAGGGGAAAGTGTAAAAGTCAGGGGACAGGAAGAGGCTGGGGGTATCAGGACCTGGTGTTGGGGGAGGACTGAGGCCAGGGTCAGGTGCTAAAGAGGCACACGCACGCCCCTAAGAGACCTGGACCTCATTTTAAAAGTACAGGGTAACACTGATGGTTTATAAGCAGAGGGAATTTTTTTGGTTCGCAGGCTGGCACTCAATCCACTGAGCCACACCAGCCAGGGCTGAATGAGAATTAAAAAAACAAAAAATCTTTTCAGCAGAAGTGTGGAGAATGAAAGCACAGGAATGAGCCACGAATCTGGGGAAACGCTTGGAAGCCCACCGACAGCAATCCAAACGGGATACAGGAAGACAGGAGATGGGGGCTGATTCAAGTGATGTTCTGGAAGTTTGAGATTTATCCTGTTTGTTCCAAAGCACAATTTTTATGTGAATATCCATAAAATACAACAAGATAAAAAATAGAAGTAGATGATGAAGAGAAAATAAGGGTAGACGAGGGACATAAAGGGGAGCCAGGCACGAGATTAGCACGTGTGTGTGTGTGGAAATAACGAGACAGGAAAGGCAAGGGATGGATCACAGCACTGGCTCTCATCTATTTAGCAGTCAACACCGATAGGGAAGAATTCTTTACACACATCACAATGCTGATAAAAGTAAATCACTTGTTCAGGGGAAGAACAACTATTCTTGAACCTAAAGCCAAACCCCATTTCTCCTGAGTCCTCACAGCAAGGATATGTATAATATAAAGTAATAATATCCGCAGCAGTATTCTCATTGTAGCCAGTGAGCTCGAAGGAATGTTTCATCCAGTAATCGATCACATCCAGCCAAAGGAACCAAACTGAAAATGTATCGCTTAATGACTGCCTTCTTTCATTTCACATAATGGTTTCAAGGTTATTCGTGCTGTAGCATGTATCACTTCATACCTTTTGTCAACCGATGGTCTAGTTGGAGCCGCCAACAAGAATCCCCAATTTGGGATGCCGTGAAGGAAGCTTTATTCAGTGCAAACAGAATACAACACGGCTGTGAAAACAGCAGGGCTGTGAACTAGCTTAATTGTGATACAGTGTGACAGCAAGGTTATGAGGCTACCCCAGGGCCAGGCCTCTCACCAGCTAGGCTGCTCCATTCTGCTACTGCAAGACATCTTTGTTTCAGTTCTAATAGGAGGAATGCAGCCTACAGTCTTTGGCGGAAAATGTGACCCCCACCTCCTGAGCTAAAGAGGGAAGAGCTGCCCTTTATGAACAGAAATACTCACCCCTGGTCCCTGATTGGTCCATCCTCACGCAAATGAGGACTCTGAATTCTCACAGTTTGATTGGCCCAATGGTACTGTTCCAATTGGTCAGGATAGAGCCACTCTGATTGGTCAGACCTGCACCGCTCTGATTGGATGGAGAAAGCCTCAATCACATTGGTTAAAATAGGATTCCAGGAACTCTTTTATAAGGGCTGGCTCAGAGGGCAGAAGCGCAATGCAGGCAGGCAGCTTAGTGTAGAGTCAGGCATTTTACTGCAGAGGCTTCTCTGTGCCGTGCAGTTGCATGAGAGGCCCTTGCGCAGAAATGGCTGCTAGGCTTATTTTATTTTATTTTAGCCCAGTAAGCCGCCAGGAGTCCTTCTTAGTAGGTGTTTTCTTTCTCAGGGTTTGCAGTTTGATGCCTGTGGATCAGTGCCAGCAGGTCTCACTCTGGGTGCCCAATAGCATTCATTACCTCCTTGAACAATGGACAACCACTGCCTCTCACTGCTGCTGTCTGCCCACTTGCACCTGTTCCTCTCAGTTGACTCAGACGGAGCCTGGAGATGTTCCTATCTGACCACCTCACCTTGACTCTTGCGGCCACTGCTTCCCCTCAAGGTCTCAGCCCTATCTTCCATCTTCCATCTTTCCACCCTGCTGATTCTGCACCACCCCCCTCCATGGCATACATGGCTTTCTAGATTACTCCGTGTCACACAGGAGTCAGGGAAGTTCAGGAGCTATGCTAGAGGCACGTTCCTTGCCCGCTGGGTTGCAGGGCCATTATTATTCAGCTGTGGCTTCCCATGCTAGTGTAGAGCCATCCAGAGTAGCTGGCTCCTCCCAGAGCTCAAAGTGAGGCATTGGCATAGCCCTGTATGCTTTACATAGTGCCCTCCGCTTCTCTACCTGCACCACCCTCTGGGGGTTCAGCTCGCCACAGAGAGAAGTCAGGACACACAGGTCCGTTCTACCTCTCAGGCCGTCTTCCCCTCCTCACTGCTCACTGGGCCACCAGGGTTGGGCTTTCTATCCTCTCATGGAAGGAGGGGGTTTCCTTTAGGGTGTGGATCCTGAGACCTCTCCAAGCTTAACTTATAGGAAATTCAATATTTATCTCCAAAAGGCTGGCTCTTGATATGTTATGGGAATTTTAAGGAATTTGGAGAAAAAGTTCTCTCAATAAAGTCTTTCTTTGAAGAGTGATCTTATTAGACCCAGAAATCAGATTTATGGAGTCAAATACTGAATACAGACACTCTTTTCTGCATTTTCCTACTGTAATAGAACTTCCCTCCCAGTGCCACCTTAGAGATAGAATTGGGAGAAATCATGCATATGGAAACATGAAAAAGAAAAGCAAAATTCTTTCAATTGCAAACATCCCAAGGGTAAGACAAGGGCACTTGCTGAAGAGTGGAATCCCCAGGGCTCTTTGTTAAGAAGCATGAAGGTGAAAGGTGACCCGTTTCGGATTTCGGTGAGTAGGTGACTACCCTAACCCAGGACTGAAAGTCCAAGAAGAAGGTTAAGGGAAAGTACCGGCTCTACGTGGGAGGATGTGAGAGGTGAGGTACTCACTGGACAGCTGGATGGAGGCGGTCAGACAGCACTTGGGGGTGGGGCTAAGCTCCAGGGAGGATGGACTAGAGATAAAGACTTAGAACCCAGTGTTTTCGGTTCTAGTTGATGTGGGGATTAGCAATTTCCCAAGGAGATGCGATTTGGCCGATGTCAAGACTTTCGAAGTCATTGGGAGTTTACACAGAAGCCTTCCAAATCGCTCTGTTCTGGTAAGAGGGTGGTTCAGTAGTGTGGAAATAAATCCCATCTGACGTTGCACTAACCTACTTTATACTCCAAACGCAGGAAGACAAGGAATTCAACATGTCCCCATTGCCTCTAAACTGCACAAATCCCTAAATGCAAGCTCCTTCACAATATAATGCAATCTTACCTTGTTATTGTGATCCTGTCTCCCAGTACTTCCTGATACATCTGTGCTCTGTGCTCCAACCAAATAATAGACGTCTCTCCAATACCTGGGAAACCCCATGTTCATGACTTTGCTTTTGTTACCTCTTCGTTCTGGAACACCTTTCACCCCAGACCTTGTCTCCTAAAGTCCCGTTCACTTAAAGAGGCCCTGCCCAGATGCCACTTCTATGACAATTTTCCTGACCACGAAAATTCTGCAAACACTTATTCATAAAATATGTGCAAAGCTCTATGCTAGGCACTGAAAGGGTTGCCAGTATGAATGAGACATAGTTCTCACCCTCTCAAAGATCAAACTCCAGCACTGCCTACCTGCCCACTCTATTAGGAAATAATCTGCATTTCTCAAAAGCTGGCCCACTCACCTGCCACGTGTTGTTGAAATTCAGATTCAAAGGCCATACCCCAAAACCACTGGATGAGAACGTCCAGTGTGGAGCTCAGAAATGTGCATTTTCAACCAAGTCCTTTAGGGGCCTTTGTGCTGTGAGAAAATATGTGCCTTCCTTCCTGACAGGCTAATTGTTAAGGCAAAGACATCCATGTGACAAAGCTTTGATGTGGCAGGACACTATCAAAGGACAGCGGTAGATACTATTAAACCAAAGTGCATTCTTCATTTTTGTTAAAAAAGAACAAAACCCTGTATGTTTTTCATTGACCTTTAACGCATCTCTGTCCCGCCCCAGAGGTGGCACATGTGATTTCAGGGGGATCACACATAGCGTCTGAGGGATGGAGCTATGCATGCGAGTATCAGGTATTACTCATATCTTTACTGTAAACTCCACCCAGCATCTGAAAGCCTGGTTTCCCTCCAGTTTCTTACATCACCACTGACTTTGATTAGGAGCCATAAAAAATAGGAAGCATCTGGAGGTCAAAGTCAGAGCTGGCCCTGAACAAGACAGTGAAGTTAGCAAGTTTTATCGGTAGTGTCTCCTGTCTCTCCTTTGTTTGCTTTCTCCTGGTCCTCACTCCCATCTTGGGAGCATTCTTTAGCCAAGACACCTTTCCTAGTCTGGGAAAGAGCTGAGGACCTAATTTTTACTAAGATGTTAGTGACTTCATAGTTCACCTCGGGTTTTAAACAAGGATTATGAGACAGTGCTGAGTACAAGGAATGGGTACCTGGTGATGGAACCGTAGTCAAACAGGACGTGTGAGAGGGGACTATTTTTTAGTTGGAGGAATTTTCTGTAACTTCCTACAGGACACCCCACAGGGGACTTGCCGGCGCTACAGGTTTTCCTAGGACCAACCCTGGTGGTTAGGAGCATTGTTCATTTAATCTGGCCACCAGGAAAACAGCACCTGACAGGCAAAGTGCCCGAACTCATTAAAACCCAGAAAGAGAAAGACCACACGACAGTTACCGTGAGCACATGTCAGGCTGTGGCTAATCCGGGCTTGAGAAACTTTCTGGCCTGGCCCAGCTCCAAGGCCACGGAGCACTGCAGTTAATTCTCCAGGACTTGGACAGTGTCCAGAGCCCTCTCCAGGAGGGCCCACAGTCTGTGTCTAGGCACAGCCAGCCTCTGTCCACACCCTGATGGGGCACAGTAAGAAAAAGGCCCTGTGTGGAAAAGGGATGTGGCTCAGTAACGAGAAAGGATTCTTTGCTGATGTCCAAGGGAAGCTGGGGTCTAGAGCCACCACTGCTGCTGCTAACCTGGGTCACCATAAGCAGAGAACTTCCCCAGTGACAGACTGTTTCCTGGAAGGAAAAGGGAGCGCCTTAGATTAGCCGCCTTAGAATGAAGACCCATGACACTTCCCAGAACGAACTAGTTAGTGCACCAAAGTACCTGGAGCTGATGCAGAGCCCAGGCTCCATCTGCTCCACCAGTGGGCATTTTAATGAGACACCCAAATGCTTCAATTGCACGAGTGAGTTTGAGAGGAACCGCTTTGATGTGTGCGGCACCGGTCTGAGCATCGCAGCACCTCAGAGCTTTTATTGGGTTCTCATGACCCCACGATAAACCCAAACTCCTTGCCAAGCTGGTCTCTGCCACCTGTGCGGCTTCAGCTCCTTGGCCTCTCCCCTCACTCGCTCCAGCACAACCGCAGAAACCTCCTCTACTTCACTGAGGAGGCTCCAAGCCCATCTGAGGTGAAACTCCCTCTTCCTGGAACATTCTGCCCAGAATCACCCCCCTTTGTTAACTCCTCTTCTTTCCTTGAACAATTATTTAGGGAGCATTTGCTATGTCATGGGACGGTCCTCATGGAACTTAGGTTCCAAGCCCTCCAAATTTCAGCTGAAGGCTGTCTGCCCAAAGGTGGGCTCCCTGACCCTAGAGAATGTTAAAGCCTGTGCTTCGTGCTCACGGTCACCCCCGTGACTGCTGTAACCCATTGTGTTACTGACGTAAGATCCTTTCCTGTTTGACCGTAGCCTCCCGAGGGCAGGGCCTGTGTCTTGTTTGCTGCTGGCATCTCTTTGTGCCTAACCCACTAACCGCCCCGAGAGGTGCTGCAGGAATAGTCACTGAATAGAAGGGAGGGTTCCTGAGGCACGGAGGGTCACCGCTGAGATGCGAGGAAGGAATTGGTGAGGTGACAAAGGAAATTAAACTGGCGTCCACAGTGCTGGAGGTCCTGTCTTCCCAGATTGCCCAGGATCTATCTCTTCCTTTCAGCGAGAAAGCAATAGAGACAGCGGGGTGGAGGCAGCGAGTCCAGCAGGGGTCTAGTCTGAGTGCTGCCGTCCTCAAGCCCTGGTGGGAGTCCCTGCAGCTTGCCCCCCAGGGGAAAGGAGGTAGAAGATGTCCCAGATGTGTGTGGGGCAGGTTATTCCCTGCAGGAGGGACAGAGGCCGAGACAGGAGCACGCGTACAAAGAGAGAATTCTGTTCAATGGTTTTCAAAGTAAAAGTTTTTTTAGAGAGAGAGGAATGTAAGGATGTATTCTAAATTGATGAATTGGGACAGTCAGTGAAAGAAATATTCCACCCTGGCCTGGTGTCTCGGTTGGTTGGAATGTCATCCTGTACACCAAAAGGTTGCAGGTTCGATCCCAAGTCGGGGTGCATGTGGGTGGCAACCAATCGGTGTCTCTCTCTCTCTCTCTTCCTCCTTTCCTCTCTCTCTAAAACCAATAAAAAACATCCTTGGGTGAGGATAAAAAGAAAAAAAGAGAGTCCTTTTCTTTCTCCTTTTTTGGGTGGCTACAGTACAAGGAACAATGGAAAACCCAAAGAAGTTCAGACTGGTCATCAGAGACCGCAGAGACCAGTTTCCAAAGCCTCTGACTTGATATCAAAATGTCTTCATCAAATAATAGGGTTAGGGCTTTTGAAACTGTCCTTCTACCCTCAGCTCATCTCTTTCATGAGTTTCCAAGGCAGGTAAGGCAGATGGTGTGGATCCCCACTTGGCCAGGGTAATGGGCTGAGCCCCGACAGCTCAACGGATCTTCCCCAATCACATGAGCTCCTCCGACTTCTAGCTGCCCAGGTGTCCCGTTAGATGCTCATGCCATGGCACGCAAACGACTGTGAGATCAGGCCAATGCTCCGCGACCTGGAGCGCTGAGCAAAATTGGTTACGGCTGCAGCTGACAGACGCGTCATGATACAGCCCGGCAGTGTAGGTGAGCAAAAGGTCACATCAAGTCAGGACAGAGGCCATGTCCCTACTGGGTCCAGGAAACCTCTGGATAAGTTTCTTTTTCAGTAACAACTTCCCCTGTGTAAACTAACCAAAGGAAAGCAAACCCAAGTTTCCACATATTTGCATTGTTTCTGTATTATTTTAGCTGGTCTCGGAGTGCTCGTGAGTCAGAACCAATTTCAGGAAACGCTGCCCATACCACCAGCTGGAATCCAGGTTCCTGTTCTCCGAGAGCTCTCAGACGTGTGTGCGTGTGCGTGTGTGGCGCACACACGCCATAGCTCCCACCCGTGCCTACACTCACTGCCACAAACTGGCATATTCTCACTCACTCACATACACATACACATAAAGCTCATACACACAGCTTCCCACGCACTCTCACACATGCAAACTCACATCACACATACAGACACCTCCATATACGCACATACATTCCCAGGCACACACATCACACACGCACATATTCCAGTCTCTTGCCAAGTCTTCCGGATGCTAAATATAAGCATGGTGTACTCTGCACAAGAGTCGCTGACTATTTCGATATTTCCAAATGTCCATATGTGTTTCTTGCTTTGTGAACATCACAGCATTTGGCTGCAGCAAGCTTCTCCCCGCAGCTCCCTCTCTCTGGGGATGTGTGAATCAGTTATTCCTAATCATCTCTTCCCATCAAGGCGGAGCAACGGGAAAATGAGGGCAATGAACTTGGTCTCCATGGGAAAAGATAGACTTTAGAAAGCTCATTCAGAGAACCTGGGGGTGGACGGGACTTTGCCAAGTGACAGCTCCGGTCCCTGCTCTCAGAAGGAGCCATCTGTCCAAAGATAGAAGTCACAGTCCTGCCTCCTCTCAGCCGGCTTATCTGCCCTCTTTCTCCTAACTTCCCCACAAAGGTCCAGAAGCCCATCACGCCTTCTAACCTTTCCAAAATGGTACGTTCTTGGGTCACGTTAAACTTCCTCGGGGACTTTCAATCCCCGCAGAGTCCGGTGAGCCCAGGACAGGATGATGGCTCTGTCTGCGGAACAAGGTTCTCTTCTATAAAATGGGACAGAATGCACCACGCTCCTGGCTTTCGCACAAAGCCAATATTTATTCTTATCTCTCTGTTTGTCCGGTGTTTGTTATTTAGTTGTGTCTCATTCCTGTCGGCGTCTATCTGCCTCCGTGTCGTCTCTCTCAGAATGTAAACACACAGAAGAGGGAGACTTTCTCTGGGCCGTGGGAGGATAAGGTTCCCAGAAATTAAGCCCTCAATGAGCGCTTTCTGATGATGAAAGATCGTAACAATGAGCTCTTCCAGTGCCCGTAAAGGTGACTTTATTTCAGAAGAGAGGATCCCTGCTTTGCTTTTGCACACTCCATCTCTCAGTGTGAGTTCAGACACAAGTAGCAAGGTGACACGTCGGCGTGGACAGCACAAAGCTCTTTCTGATGATATTTTGTACCAAATTTAGCACTGCCAAGCCTCACTGGCCGAGTGAAGCAAGTAATGAAGCCCAAGCTGTTAAAAGGTCTATGTCTTCCAAGCAGGTGCTGAGGACTAGATGCAGATGAAGCGTTTTCTGACATTCAGTGACAGCAGGTGTCCCCACCCCAGGGGGAGGCCGTGGGAGAGAATGACTGAAAGATGGCTCAGTGTGATGCTCATTTACACATAGTAGGACTGCCTAGCACGTGCTAGGCCATCAACAAATCTATGGAATGAATGAATGAATGCGTGCATGCGTCCTTGCCTCCACTGTCGCTTGTGGATGTATTCCTTACGTGAGCCCAGCTGTCTCCCCTGCATACAGTAGCCATGTCTTCCCAGCAATAAGTTCAGTAGGTAAGTACTATACCCTCACTTCAGCTGTGATCTCCCTGCCATGCTGTCTTTGGGAGCATGTGATGGACATCCCTTCAGAAAAGAAAGGATTTTCCCTTTCCTACTCTCCCCCATGCATCCCTGAATGACGTTCCTCTGAACACAGCTCTCTGTCATGGGGAGTTCCAGAGCTGTTTCTCATAGCCTTGGTTTGGGCTCCCAACGTGGCACGTCCACCGTCTATTCGGTCAGCAGCTCCTATGAGGGGGGTTCAGAGACCTTCGCAAGGTTGGCCCTAAACCCCACATGGCAACTGTAAATATGTGTCAATGAACATCATGGTCAAGAACATCTCAGGGCTTTCCACCAAAGACCTGCTGGAAGCTCATGAGTACATGTTCGTCATCGGCATCTAGAGACACACTCTCCTCCAAGACTGTATTATTTTAAAATATATGTAAATGTTGCATTCTCTTGTACTCTATAAAATGTTTTACTATAAAAATGCTTTAAATTTTAAGTTCCTTGTTACAATTACTTAACTGGCTCACATCCCCCGACCTGGAGCAAAACTGGCTCTCCGGGGACGTGTGTCGGGGGACCTGTGGCTTTTAGGGCTTTCTGCTTGAGGCCATGCTGTTGAATGTGAGAGTTCACGGACAGGCAGTCCCATGGGCAGGAAGTATGGAGGGGGGATGTGCCAGGAACTGTTTATGGAGACCATATGGTGGCGGGCGTCCAAGGACACCCAGATACCAGGACTGATAGCACATGATGACACTGAGAAGTTAGGAAACCTCCTGTGGCTGCAGACTCTGTGCTTGGGAGTCGTTGCCAGAAATGCACTGTTCTTTACAAAAGAGAGCAGGGAAGTATCACGATACCCACAGCATTGGAGTAGGCACGGCAGCCTGTGCCAGGCAAAACTAGATGTGATGGCTTGAACAGAAGCCATGGTTCTTTTAACGGGAACCATGGCTAAGGGTACCATCACAAAATAATACTTATCTCACAGGATTATTTCAGAGTTAATTGGAAGTGCATGGACTTACCAAATCTAAAATGAATGGAAATCATTATTATAGTCCTAGTCATTATTACTCCACAAATACCCATCAGTGTTACCCCACAAATACCAAGAAGGGAATTGCTCTAGTAGAATTTATGTGTTCATATGCAAAGAACATCACAGTACTCTCTTTGAAAAAAAAAAAAAAAGAACTTAGTAAATTGAGGAAAGCTTACTGAACTAAATACAAAGACAGATTTTCATCTCAAAGAGAAATGATTTGGGGAAGAATGAAGGAGAAGAAAAATGGTAGAAATTGCTATTGTGAAGTGACTTGAACATTTCCAACATCTAGTTTCATAAAAGGACACAGATCCATCCAATCACCGTTATTTTGGGGGCATTTTGTACTTGTCGAGAACTTTGTAAACATCTCCTCGATTTAGTCGCAAAATCCTGTGAGGGCGACACTGCTAGCAGAGAGCAGCTCAGAGCCCCTCGGCCTCACCACCGCCTTTATCCGCCCCAGCCATTCACTCCGCCTTCACCTGAGCAAACTGAGCTGGGACCCAAGCCTAGTAAAGGAGGGCCTGACTTCATGGTTTCTCCACCCCAACCCAGAGCACAGTGCTTCAGAAAACCCACAGCCCCTCCTACCTTCTCTTACATTCCAGGAGGAGGTTTGGCAGAGGGCATAGTGACTGGCCTTTGGGTCAGATTTGGCATGGGGTCAAGGGCAGCTCAGCAACTTTGTAGCAGCATGACCTCGGACAGGCTGCTCCATCCCTCTATCCCTCAGTTTCCTCGCAGCAAAACAAGGATGATGATGAAAGTAATTTCCACGTGAGGTTTACTTTTTATATAAGGACATCAGAGTATACAGTTGGCACATAATGAGCATTACCATTTCAAAAAAGGGTAATTTTATTATCATCTGTGTGTGGGATCTTGTCGGCATCAGATCCCACAGTGAGCTCTCCGGTCCAGTGACGCAGTGTGGCGAAACCACGGAACAGTGGGTCAGAACTCACTTCCAGCGACTCTGGCCCAACACCAATTATCACTGCCTTCAGGGTAGGTGCCTCCCAGGTTAAAGAACTGCCTCAGGCCTTGCACAAAGTCCAGGGCCAGATATTGTTAGGAAAGCCAGGTGGCCGATGACACAATTATTTTAAAATCTTGCTCACAGCCTTCTCGCCCACGGCAATGTTGAAGCTGGAGGTATCAGGCAAGAGAACAGAAAATTTTAACAAGGTGTGCTACTCGTGGTGACATTTCCTGTTGGTTCAAAATGAGACATTTTAGAGCCATGCATTTTAGAAATGGAGAAATCCCCCTAGGCGGCTCTGGCACCGTGACGCAGCTCCCTTCGCCTTGCTTCTCCATTTACCGTGTTATTCAGGTTCTATGTGTGTTTCCCCAGGTGCCATCTAGACAGTCAGCACACACATGTGACCTTCCGAGGAAAGCAGGGCAAACAAAGGAAGAGAGGATGGATGCATCGAAAGAACAAAAAAAAAAAAAAAAGAAGAAGAAGAAAGCCAGAGACATATGGAGCTCATCATGGAAGAAGCAAAACTCCCCAAGCCGTGTCAATGTTGTGAGTGCCGAGGGCACATCTGAAGCAACTGTTTTTCTGTGAGCGTTGCAAATTATTTTGTGGTTTCTGCAGAGTTCTTTTTGGGTGATGGCTTTTAAGCACCACCTAAGCCCATCCCAGCTCAGCTCTTGGAAACGATGCGTAGAGATATTTCTGCTCACTGGAAGAACATCCCTTCAACCCGTTTCATCCAAGAAATGAACCCAGGGACAATTCTCGTGCAGACGAGTCTCTGCGCCTTTAGACAGAGTTTCCACTGTGTGGATCAGCTGGCCATTTCAGTGGGGAAAAGGCTGAATAACTGACATTATTTGACAAAAGTGTTCTCGGAATTAATTTTTCTCTTGGTCAAAGAGTTTTATTGAGTTACTTCAAGACTTCAAGTCGCCTATTACTGTCCGCCCTGCAGCACCTGCCCTGAAGGCAGCAGAGGCTGTGAGGAAGGAGCTTTGAGCTAACTGCACACTCCCACACAGACAGCGAGCGACCCCGCTGTAATTACAAGTGCGTGTTGGAGGTGACAGGAGAGAGCAACTGGTGGGTCCCCTCTGTCTTCTTCTATCTCTGATGATCAATCGAAAGTAGCAAGACAGGGTACACTAGCCAGCAAGGGCACCACGCCCAGCATTCTCCCTTTGAAGCCAGAACTCTTTTGACCCCAGGAGTCACTGACTTGCAGTCAAATCCCAGAGGTGTCACAGAAGGGTCAGCAGAGATAGCTCCAGGGGGAATGTTTTCTTATTCCGTAAATTTATCAAGACTGGGAAACTGAAAAAACCCAAGATGGTCTTGTGCATTCCCCTTTCACCTGGCTCCCCTTTGAACGTAAATCTATAGCAGACGTGAAGTCAGTTAGCACGTTACGGGGGCAAAAGATGTGTTTAGCCTGTGTTTCATCGCTTGGGACAGGTTTCAAGGACTTCTTAGCTAAATCGAAGGCTAAAATCAGAACATTTTCCAGTGTAACTGTAAGGGGACAGAATGTTCTTTTAGGGCAGCAATTTTTAACCAGTGTGCGATAAGATTTTTAAAAATATGCAATACCCAACTATTTAGTCAGGGGCACTGACCTCTTCCCTTAGATCGTCAAATGAAAGAATGACAACAGCCAACACAAAAATAGCCACCCAGTATGAATGCCCTGTCTTGATGCATAAATATATAGCCCAGATAATAGAGTTGCATCTTTTTGTTGTTTTTGTTTGCTGTTTGCTCTAAATTTTATTTTTTTATTTTTTAAATTACTTTATTGTTGTTCAGTTACGGTTGTCTGCATTTTCTCCCCTCCACTCCCCACACCCCATCCAAACCCGCCTCCCTCCCTTGCTTCCACCCTCCCCCTTGGTTCTGTCCATTGTGGGAAGAAGAGTTTTCAGGAAGTGCTATAAAAGACACGTGGACAAATAGAGTTGCATCTTATTGGTCATGTTGTATAATAAGGTTGTGTCCGATTGGTTAATTCTTGGCATCAGAAATCCTTATATACAAGTATAGGCACCTGATTTTTTAAAAAGTCACTCTGGAGCAAAAAGTATAGGTAATTACTGTTATTACTATTTTTGTAAATCAGTTGGTTATGCCTACTTTTTGTCAGGTTGGCAAAAAACATATTTTTTTTTTTGGTGTGCCACAGAATTTTAGTAATTCGTCTATGTGTGCCGTGAGATAAATGATTGAAAACTGCTGCATTAACAAACCAAAATATACACTGAGGAAAACTTTTAACTCAGTTTAACCCCGTGTTTCTCCAGTGTGTTTGATGATAGAATGCTGATTTTGCAAAATATCTGTGAAGCTCATTTGGGGGAAAGCTGCTTTACAGGAAGACATTACATGATGCCTGCAGTTTGCAATGCCTTCTCCTCCAGCTGGGACGTTAACTCCTCCTCTGGAATCGAAGTCCCAGTTCATTTGAATAGATGAACGGCGTGTGCTGGCTCTGGGCTGGCTATGCAGCCCTCTCCCGCCCACTAGAAATTTGACTTTACGTCCTTAAGAAAGATGGGGTGGGGGGAATGATTGCCTTTAAGAATGAACTTCTTTTACACCCAAAACGAATACAAAATAATATTGAATGCAAATTGTAACTGAAAAATTAAAATAAACATTGCAATATATATATATATATTTTAAAAAATTAACTTTTTGAGAGAATTCACTTTTTCATGTTGATGTTAAAAAAACTTTAGGGCCACAAAAATAATTTAATTCTGTTGTCAGACTAGAAAGTTAATCCTGTTCAACAGGACTCCACCAGGCTCTGTAGTTCTAGGATGGCCACTTAGGAAGCCCGGGTGGGGATAGGAGCTTAAACACCAGAGAGCCGGGGACCTTGTCTTCCACTGCTCCCCACAGTGACCAGGCTTGCGCGTCCACAGTCCCCTGACTGGAGGTTGACTGGATGGGATCCATCAGGCTTAGTTTCATACATGGTCTGGGCACAGGGTGAGTGCGCACTCCTTAGTCTGGGTCACTCGTGACTTATTTTTACGTCTTGGGTTTTCTTTGTACAAAGTCATGATCTGAGGTTTGCAAATGTTTCATCAGAGCCCCCGGCCATCCAGAGAGTTCCTTCCGGCACTTCGGTTGTGAACTTACTCACGAAGATTTCCCATTCAACTCTTCCACACATTTTCTTGTGGACATGGTTTCTGCTAGCACATGTCTCCCTATTCTTGGCTCACCTACTATTCTTTTGATAACCCATCACATGACCACTTTCAAGTTCATTGTTCAGTGTTTTTCCCCTTGGCCAAATTTTACTCTGTTATATTCACCCATAGCCCAGCCTGGACCTGGAAAGTTGCTTCAAAACCCTAAAACAGTGATTTTCAACCTTGTTTATCTCGTGGCACACATAAACTAATTACCAAAATTCTGCAGCACCCCAAGTTTTCTCCAGATGCTCTTCCTGTGGCCATAAGACTTACTTTGTACCCAGATCTCTTATTTGGGTGTGATGAGGAAGCAGTGCCATCTCTTGGGTTCTGTCCCCAGTTCTGTGTGGGCATGCTACTTCATGTCACATTTAGCTGAGGAGCCTGTTGGAAAAACTCATCCTTAACCTCTGAGAGGGACAATGAGGTCTGGGATGCAGATCCCACCCTTCAAAGGGTTGCTCTGCACAGAGAAAAACATACAGGCTCCTAAGTCCCAGGCTGCCAAACCCCTGATTCTAAAGAAGAGCTTGGGTTCCAGGAGAGACCATTGGTGACTCAGCACCTCCCATCACCGCCCCTGGAAAACAACTGCAGACAGTGGATCAGCAGCTTTCGTGACCAAGACAGCACATGGGGCTTAGTCAGCCTCCACCCCAGGTCCTCCTGTGGAAGAGACAATGGCGGAGGGAGAGAGGGAAGCACGTTCCTGGCAGGCAGCTGTGGCTCCTCCCCAGCTGGCAGCCCGGGCACTTCTATCTTCAGGGAGGACTTTGCCAACATAAGAAATGCAGAATCAGATCCCAAAGAGTCAGATGGGTTGACTCCTGGTTTCTATCATGTTCTGGGAGACATGAGGCCTGGAAACCGCAGCCCATCTGTTTTTAAGTTTTCTTGTTTAAAACAATACCTTTTCCAAACATGAAGTGGGAAGAAGAGACAGCAGCATGAAGACTCTGTGAGCCAGATATCTGAGAGCGGCCTGAGCTCGGACACAGCTGTCCACGTAGGGGCCGGGCTGGGTGATCCAGGTAAGACAGAGCACCCCCGCCGGGGCCGGGGCAGCTGCACAAACACCCTGAGCCTGTCCCCGGAGCCCGGTGAAAGTAAACAGATGAAGTCATGCTGGCAAGCCTTGTGTCACCCTCAAGTCATTAGGACCCTTGCCCGGCCACAGGTGTGTTGTCTTTCTCCAGCTGGCATAACAAGGCCGAGCCAGCACCGAGGCCGGAGCAGCCCAGGGCATCCAACTGTAACACGGCCAGGCCACAGGAGCCAAGCCAGGAGGGGGAGGGCAGGCGCGCCTCGGCAGAATGAAAATAAATTGCAAAATGGCATGGTGTGTGTATAGTTGCCCTGGAGAAGAAGAATCTGGAGAGGAGTAAAAATAGAAAGTTGTCAGAGCTCTTAGAGGGGTTTGTTTCTGCAAAGCCAGGTGGTCCCCGGGCACGAGGTTCTGTGAATGGCCACAGTGCTGGGATCAACAGAAGAGAGAGCCAGTTGCAGCGCTTGCCCAGGCCCCAGGCCCTCCTGTGAACTTGTGGGAGGCCAGGGACACACATCCTCCAGCACTTTCACACCGCTTCTCTGTTTACATGATCTTGCTCACGAGAGAGGCGGAATTTGTTAATCCCGCGTCAGAGAAGAGGAAACTCCGGGCTGAGGACATGTGGGGCTGGCTACCCATTTGCTCCATCAGGCACCGGGGGAGCCAAGATGTAAGCGCCTGCTTCCCCAACTACGGCATTTGTGTTATGTGTGCCGCAAAAGCCTTCAGCTGAGCGGGCCGACCTTTCCAGCTTGTGGGAGGCTCTTGGAGGAGGATCGGGATATGACCCCAGACTTGCTAGACCATAGCATATTTTGACTCATTTTCTTATCCCAACTCTTCATCAATTCAGGCTCAAGGAGGACAAGCAATAGTTGATGGCGCCAGTGGTGTGAAGAAAAGGCGGGAGGCATGCTGGGTGGTGGATGGGGCAGATGGGATGATGTCATCCTGACTTGCTTCTGCCCCGCCCTCCCCTTCATGCCCCGCCCCAGCGACTCTGCAAGCCATGCGCCTCTAAGATACCAAGGAAGGGTTTGCGGGGCACCCCGTAAGGCCGGCCAGACCCTAAGTACATGCATAGTCAGACTTCTGTATTCAGGTCGTTCTGCATGGCAAATGGCTTGGTGCTACTCATTACATGCTTGGAATATTTTCGGTGACATTTCTTGCGAGACAAAAACTACTTGTCTTTGCTTTCCATCTCCCCTTTGGCGGCGTCGAGCTGAGACGTCGGGGAGCGTGCCCGCGTTGCAAACGTACACACAGACGCAGCATTCAGTGCTGCGCTCCATGCATTTAGGGGTTGCCCTGTACAGCACAGCAGGACGGGGACTTTTTGTCCCCTGGGAACACAGCTCCCTTTTCTGCTCTCCGAGGTTGACTTGCTCAGTCCTCTCGTGAGCCGGGTCTGCTGCTCGCTGTTCTGACGATCGCTTTATCCCCTCCCCTTCTCTCCACTGCGCTCCTTCCTTTGAACCCTTGCCATTTCTCTCGGCTTTTGTCATTCTATTTTCACGTAGCTACAAATGCAGCTTCATTATTACTGTTGACAACTAATCACAGTTGTTTTTGTTCTGCTCAACAAATGAACCAATCGGGGTACAGTAATAGAAAGTATTGGGGTTCTTGGCTTTCAACGGCAAACCACCCAATTCAGCAACACGTGTATTGAGCACTGATAGTCCCTGCGTGCCCGCGAGAGAAACCAGACACGAGACAGAGATCCCAACCGCAAGCGCTTGGGCATCTGGATGATGGAGCAGAATCTGGTCTGCAGTCTCCCGTGTGGCTTCCCTGCCCCAAGGAGGCTTCCTCTTGGCATGGCATGCACACCATAGGTTCTCAATATGTGCTTGAATGAAATTGTTCACCTAAGAAACGTCCAAACCTGTAAAGAATTTAATGACTTTAATTGAGCCAAACAGACGTCAATTGTCAAGAAGCAAAATCTCAACGGAGAAAATGCTCTGGACAATGGGAGTTTTGCAGCTTATTTTATACGTACATTAGAATCAGAGGAGTAGGCTTAAGAGGGGTGGGGTGTGTGAAATCTGTTGGTAGTGAGTTAAGGGAGGCAGGAGAAAGCAAAGGGGGAAGTCTCTGGGGTTGGATAAAAAGTAAAACGGGGAGACACGCACAGCTCTGAGATTGGTGGGCACAGGCTAGCTCATGATTGACATTTGCAGCAGGAAGGTTTGTGGGCCATAAGAAAACAGTGAGGGGTTCTGTGGTCCCCTGCTTTGGTGAAACGGGCGTGCCCTGAAGGGTCTGGAAAAGCAAATTTCTCTGACGTTTTGAAAGTCTGTTATCGTAGATGCCAAAAAACAATAGACAGCTCTTTTCAGGTAAAGACTGGCTTTTGTCAAGGAAGCTCCGGGCCGGGCCATGACTAACCCAGCATGACTGGCTTTTAATTAGGAATTTGATGTTCAGAGCATCCTCTGCGGTTACTTTCCTTCTCTGTGTTGGCAAGCCCACCATGCCGCCTCCCCCAAGTTCGTCAGGTTTAGTGTGTGGCCCCTTTTACGTCCACAAAGTGAATATTCTGCCCCCACTAATTCCGATTTGAGACATAAAGACGGGATTATAAAAAAGACATGTTTGTTGAATACAGACAAGGAGACAAAGGCTTTTTACCAATGATAAAGTTGTTATAAACTTGGACAAAAAATAATACACTGAGCAATCAGCTTCAGCCAGCCTACTTTTGTGACTTCCTCAGCTCTGTCAGAGACTGGACAGGGAGAGATCCTGCTAACAGAGGCCAAGGTCACCTCATGGGCTAAACCCTCGCCCATCCTCTCAGACCACAGGTATCTGCCTTTCTCCCAACACCTGGATGGGATAGACTCACCTGGCCTTTCTCGAAATACCTGATGGGATAGACTCAGGTGGGGAGTGGGGAGATTCGGGAGAGGAAAAGTCCATTCGGTTCCTTCAGCCAAGCACTGCACCCTGTCATGCACGCCAGGTGCCAGGTGAGTAAGTAGGCACCGTAGCCCATGATTGCTCTTCACGAACCTGGTCTGAACCCGGGACTCAGATCTTCCTCTGCCCTGCACCCGACTCTCTGTCAGCCTTCCTGTGTCCTTCCCAATCGCCCTCCGCAACCCCCATGCATTTAACACTTGAAGCCTTGCCCTCCACCCCTCCCCGACAGCGACCTTGCCTCATTCACATCAGAAACTGGTTTATCACAGTCGCTTGGATTAATATTCTGCACAATTCAACTCTGTTTCCTAAAGCCCAGCTACTATGGTGCTGTCTGCAAGTGATGACCTTTCTTCCCCACCGGGTGCCACAGACAAAACCAACCAAGGACGTGGAAATGGGCTTGGGGAGGGCATTGTGTTTGCAGACAGCATCCCCTCCACCCATCCATCAGTCAGGGGAGAGCACAGGCGCTGGGGTAAATTTCCCAGGCCCTTAAACCAGTTGATACATGAGCCATGTGAGAGTAAACCGCTTCCCTATGCCTACCTACTCAGTCTTTTTTTTTTGATCCCTTACTATCTGGGATCTCACTCAGACAACCATCCTTCTAGGATCAGGAATGCAGGGAAAGATACCCAAAAGTGGGAAAGGAGAAAAAACGAGCAGAATGGGTGGAGATAAGCCATAAAAATGCAAAGTAGCCAAGCCTTGGATGTAGCCACAGACAGCAAACGGTGGGGGGAGAGTGGGTTGGGGAGAGGCAGGAAAAAAAATGCTGTGGGAGCAACTAAGGGAACCAAAGAGATAGCAATGGGGCTGTGATATCCCCCAGTTCTGCTGCCTTCGCCTGGGTATTTATTTCCGGAACAGACACCCTTAGAAAAGCGGATATTTTAAAAAGAACTTTCAAAGGGGCCCAGGTGACTGGAGAGAAGAGCTATTCAGAGATCTTGGTTTCGGGCCACCTGGCACAGGAGAAAGAGGAGAAAAGAGCCCCTCTGAGCCTCAGCGAGGAACCCAGCATCCGGCACAGCTTCGCCGCGGAATTTAAAGGCCCAGGTGGAGAGCCAAATGGAACAAAAGGCAGTATAGCCATCCCTCAGCAATGGCCCAAGGCCTTTTAGGTCGCAGAAAGAATTTTATTTCTGTGATAAATATACGCAGTCATGGAGGTGAGAGCGCAGTGTGGGAGCAAGGAACAACCAGAGCAATCTGGGACTTACTTGGGTTTTCATTTGTGGGTCTGCCATGGGGGCGCTCTGGCAGGTCCCGCTCAGCGTGCTTCCTCAGGCCCCACCTAGGGACCACCTAGGACCGCAGGGGGCCAGTCAAGGATGGAGAGGTACCCTAGTCCTTCCTTTGAGGGTCTTACCTCTTTATGAGCCTTCATTTTATCTACAAGTCAAGATAACTGGAGAAAAGACATTCAAAATCCTTCCAAATTCCTTTTTCCCCCCAGCCAAGTAACAGTAGCTTCAAAAAACAAAAACAAAAAACCTAATTTTGCTGACATCTCCATATTTACTTATTTAAAAAAGTATCAAATCCGTGCTCCGTGGCTCAGTCACTTGAAAGTTTAGTCACTCTCACCAAGTGATGGTTTCTATCTTTTTTAAAAAAATCATACTAGTCATTTGGAAGTTATTGCATACATAAGTTTGCAACTTCCAGGGGTCCCATAAATCTGAAAAGGCTTTTATTTAATTGTATTGTCCCAACTACCATTGTCAGGATGCTTCCTGACCCCACACGTTTTTGGTGAATATTGCTTGTCAGTACTATTTACACTTGGTCTTGCTAGTCAAGTCAGAATAGATACACTGTTTTCCGAACTAAAATGTGAACCTCTATTTCAGAAGGCGCCTGACTGCCAGGAGCTCGCTCCCAAGTCAGGCATACTGATTTAGAGACACAGAAAAAGACACCCGAAGACCCTACATGGAAGTAAAGCACGAGGTACAGGACTTAGTGTAAGCTTTGGAGAGCGGGCGGACAATCCATCTCACAGTGGCCCCAAAGTAAAGCAAAGCTAGGCGCGCCCTGAATGGCACAGCAAGGCAAGAATGCGCGGGTGTTTGTAAACCTGTATGTCATCGTTCTGCAGCAAGGAGAAAGAGGGACTCCTCGCCTTAGTCTCCAAAACTGAAGGGCGCGTAGAACAGAGAGGCCTGAGAGGAAGTGCTCAGGACAGGAGCTAAGAGCACTGGCTTTGCCTTCAGAGAGACCTGGGTTCGAATCCAGCTGTCTACATATTTGACATGTTAATGGAGGTGAGTTATAAGCTTCCTAAACCTTTTCTTAATAATACTTCCTAGCTTGTCGTGACTACCAAATGAGAATGTATCTGTATAAAATGCTTAGCCCACTCCCTGACAGGTAGTAGAACCTCGATACATGGTGGTGATTATCTCCCAGGGAGTTTTTTGATAAAGCATTTTACAATACATTGTATGCATTTATATGCATGCATATATATATATATATATGAAATATATTTGTACCTATTTAAAGTCTGAAAAACCTTGGACAAAGAGGTACCCAGATTAAACAATAAAATCTAAAATCTGTTCATACAATAAGACTTTTTCTAATTTATAACAATGGCTTTTCTCAACAATGAATACTACTTTTAATGTTTAAAGCTGTGACTTTTTTTTAAGCACTTCTTTAGCTGCATCCATAATTTTTAATATTATCTTCCTCTTTCATTCAGTTCAAACTCTTTTCTAATTTTCCTTGTGACTTCTTCTTTGACCTACTTAAAAATGTGTTGTTCAATTCCCACATATTTGAGGATTTCTCAAATCTCCACTGTTGCTCTCTAATTTAATTTTATTGTGTTTGGAAAACTTACTTTGAGTGACTTCGATCCTTTTACAATTATGAAAAGTTGTTTTAAGTCCTATCACATGTTCTCTCCTGGAGCATGTTACATATATGCACTTGAAAGAACGTATTTGCCATTGTTGGGTGAAATAGTCTATGAATGTCAGATGATGCTGATTAACAGTGATTTTCAAGTCTTTTGTATCTTTATTAATTTTCCATCTACTTGTTCTGTCAATATCAAGGGTCTTGAAATTTTGAACTATAATTATTACATAGTCTACATCTCCTTTCGATTCTCTCAGTTTTAGTGTTTTGTTGTTTAGGGTCCCCTCTTTAGGTGCATACATATTTCAAATCATTGCATCTTCCTGATGTATTCACATTTTTGTCATTGTGAAATGTCCCTGCTTATTTTTACTAATACATATTTTCTAAAAGTCTGTTGTGTTTGGCAGTAATACAGCTGCCCCAGCTTTCTTTTGCTTACTGTTTGTCTGATAGATATGTCTTTTCCGTTCTTTTACTTTCAATCTAGTTGTGTATTTAAATTTGAAGTGTGCCTCCAGGAATCAGCACGTAGTCTACCTTTTGTATCCAATCTGATACTCTCAGTGTTTTCATGGAACTGTTTACTATGTTTAATGGACTATATAATGTGATAATGGGTAGGATTGGATTCGTGTCCGTCATTTGTCTGTCATTGTCGTGTTTTTAATATAGCTTGTGCTTTTCCTTGACTGCTATCTTTTGGGTGAAACAAATACATTTTGGTATTGATTTGCTTATTTATAAACAAAACTTTCATACCCTTTTGGTGTACCTCTACATCAGAACTAAATAATGGGTGGGGGTCCATTCTATTTTTACAGAATGGTTATAATAATTTTAATTTTAAAAACTTCCATAATTAAAAAGGAACAAACACAATCTAGGGCCTAGGGTCTTTTTTGTTCCTCTGTTATTTTCTTAGGGTTTGCTCTGGAGATTAAAATACACATCTTAATTTATCAATATAATTTATGTTAGTACCAACTTAATTTCAGTAAGCTATAGTATCTTTGTTACTACATAGCTCTATTTCTTCCACTCTCCTTGTGCTATTATGATCCTGTGCATTATAGCTCTCTTAATATTATAAACCTAATAACACATTGTAATTATTCCTTTATACAATCTGGTGGATTTTTTAATTGCAAGAAAAAGGAAAATATATATTTATACATTCTTTTATAATTACCCACAAAGTTAGCATTTCCATTGTTCTTCATGTTTTTGGGTGGATTTGCTTCATGGTTCCATTTTCTTTCATTTCCTATAGAATTTCTTAGATGGCTGGTCTGCTAACAATACATTCTCTCTGTCTTTGTTTATCTGGGAATGTCTTTATTTCACTTTAATTTTCAAAGGATAGTTTTACAGGGTATGGAATTCATGGTTGACTACTTTTGTTTAATACGTTGACTGCCTTGGACTTCCTTGTTTCAGATCAGAATTGAGCCATTAATTGTGTTGTAATTCCCTGTTTTATTTATTTATTTATTTATTTTTAGAGAGAGGAGAAGGGAGGAAGAAAGAGCAATGTATGGTTGCCTCTCACATGGCCCTCACTGGGGACCTGGCCTGCAACCCAGGCATGTGCCCCGACTGGGAATCGAACTGGGACCTTTTGGTTCCCAGACCGCGCTCAATCCACTGAGCTACACCAGCCGGGCAATTCCTCGGTTTTGAATGAGTTGCTTTCCCCTTGCTGCTTTCAAGATTTTTCTATTTATATTTACTTTTCAGTAATTATACTATGATGTGTACAGATGGGGATTTTTATCCGTATCTTCTTAGGGTTTGTTGAACTTTGTGGTTATGTAGATACAAAATGTAGGTACATAACCACAAATTTGTTTTACATCAAATTTGTAAATTATATCAAATTTCTGCTAATTTTTTTAGTATTTTTCTTGTCATCTCTCTCTCTCTTCTTCTGAGACTCTCATTACATAGTTAGTGTACTTAATGTCTCTGAGCTCTGTTGATTTTTTCATCAATCTATCTTCCTCTCCATTTTTCAGATTGGATAGTTTCTATTGATCTACCTTCAAGTTCACTGATTCTTTCTTCTACCATCTTAAATCTACCCATTTAATTAATTTTTTATGTGTTATTATACCTTTAAATGTTAAAATTTCCATTGGCTCCATTTGTTGTATCTGTTTCTCTATTGAGAATTCCTATTTGAGGGTAATTGACATCATTCTCACATTTAATTTTCAAAAATATAAGAGCTACTTTGAAGTCCTTGTATGTTAAACATACCATCTGGGCCCATTCAGAGTCAGTTTCTATGGATTTTTTTCCTGAATATTGCTTAAATTTTCCTGTTTCTTTCAATATCTCATGATGTTTTCTTGAAAACTGACATTTTAGACCATATATTGTAACACCTCTAAATGAAATTTTTCCATGAGATAGTTGTTACTGTTTTTAGTAACTTCCTTGGACTTAATCTGAAGAATATGTCTTCCTGAGGTGTGTAGCCACTGATGTCTCTGCTCAGTTTTTTTTT